>JAHUYU010001893.1:0-17891 GCA_030439765.1 Tripidium arundinaceum | reverse complement strand
TTCCTGTAAGTATCACCACTGGTTTAGTAATCCATGTGAAAGGCAGTCTGAAGCGGTGATCAAACTGAATCCTTGGTAGGCCTCTGGATCAACTCTCCTCTCATCCCTGGCTCTCCTGGTCATGCCCTTCTATGGGATCATACCTAGCAGAGCGGCTATGCCCCTTGTATGTTGAGGACTCATAAGACATGATCTTTATCTATGTATCATAAGTGCTCAAGCCAACCCATGTGAGTTTTGAGTGAGAGAGACAAGAGAAACTGACTGAGTTTGCTGTGGCTGAGCATAGGTCACAGGGTTGTTCTTTAGTTGGGTTCGTCGGAAGTCCTGGCAAGCGTTGGAATTTCCAGGTGTCAGAAGTCCCGGGAAGCATCGGAAGTTCCGACACCTCACGTGCTTTAACCTTCTAATTTGATGCTGTGCAGGTCATACCGGTCATACCGGACGTGTCCGGTATGCCTACTGGACATGTCTGGTATGCACCAACGGCTAGAAAACGGCTAGTTTTTCAAATGGGCTATAAATACCCCCAAGCCTGAGGCTGCTGATTCTGCTGGTTGCTAGACACGTTTTGAGCCTTGAGAACACTCTCCAACCCACTCTCCAACCCTCTCTTAGTGAGTGATTCATCCCAATTGCCAAATCCATTTGTGGGTGGGGAGAAAATTCAAATTTGAGAGCAAGCCACCACTTGAGCACTTGTGCATATTGTCGATCTCGTGATTCGCATTTGTTACTCTTGGACTCTTTGGTCCTAGATGGCTAGGCATCGTCGGAGAGCACCCGAGAGATTGTGGTGTGCCTCGGAAAGTTTGTAACGGTCGATTCCAGCGCCGCAAGGGAAGGAATCAATCTAGTGGAAGGAGGAAAAGGAGTTGAAATAGATTCCGGCTAGAGTCGACCTTCATTGGGTCCTCTAGAGCTTGACCTTCGCTGGGTCGCTCACAGCCACCTCAACGGAGAGCAGGACTCGATGGAGTCCGAACTTCGGTAAAACAAATACCGTTTCTCGATCCTATTTCTTTTGGTTTTTGTGATCTATTTGTGTTTCTCCAGCTCTTGTGCAGGTTACCTATGTGTGGCACAATATTTGGTGGTGCCTGCAGGTTGGATTGAAGTTTGGAATCGAAAAGAGCAAGTTAGGGGCCACTCTGCAGAATTCGTGTATACCGGACGTGTCCGTTATTACCTGTAGTACTGTAGTCAACTGGACGTGTCCGGTATTGGCTCCTGCACTGATTTTATCTATCCACTGCACTATGTGTTGCAGGGTTGTAGCTCCTAGATTTATTTAGTATCTTTTATATACTATGTGGCTAACTAGTGAGGGGTTGTATTACTCTGATTTGGAGTTTCCATTTGGAAACTCCCATTACTAATCGTTTCCGTTTTTAAAGGTGCTAATTTTCATAAACGCCTATTCACCCTCCTCTAGGCGGCATCCTCAGTCCTTACAGATGGGCCTTAAGTTTCTCGGCCTTCTTACTCGTACAGACATTCCCTTCTATGGGATCATACCTAGCAGAGCGGCTATGCCCCTTGGGTAGATCACTCTACCAGTCACATTTGGCACACCGGCCAACTTCAGAACAGAGTTTATTAAGTTTGAGGTGGCCGACTTCGATTCATCTTACCACGCTATCTTCGAGCGCCTAGCTCTTGCCAAGTTTATGGCAATCCCCCATTACTCGCATCTTTTGCTTAAGATGCCGGGCCCTAATGTTGTACTCTCCTTCAAGGGCGACTTAAAGCGCTCATACAATTGCGATACCGAAGCCGTCCAGATCGCTGCTAAGGCTCAACTCGCCCTCAAAATCCAGCAAATTGCCAGGATGGCATATCAGACAAAACTTGAAGACATGGAAATTCCAACCAAGAAGTTAGGAGCTATTAAAGCCTCTGATATAGTGCCGTTGAAGGAAATTGACTTGGGTACGGGTGACCCTTCCAAGATGGCGACTATCAGTGACCAACTCTCTGAAGAACAAGAACTTGTGCTCACTAATTTCCTCATGAACAACAAAGATATCTTCGCCTGGAAGCCGGCCGACATGCTAGGCGTCCCAAGGGAGTTAGCTGAGCACAAATTGGAATTAAAACCCGGTTCTAAGCTAGGCAAGCAGAGATTGCGATGATTCGCACTAGACAAGAAGGAAGCCATCAAGAAAGAGATCTCAAAGCTACTTGTAGCTGGGTTCATTCGAGAGATCCTTCATCTCGATTGGCTCCCTAACCCATTGTTAGTCAAGAAGAAGAACTCAGCTGAATGGCAGATGTGTGTCGACTACACCGACCTTAATAAGCATTGCCCAAAGGATCCTTTCGGATTGCCACACATCAACTAGATAGTTGACGACACAGCGGGCTGTGCCTTACTCTCCTTCCTCGATTGCTACTCGGGTTACCATCAGATTGACCCTAAGGAAGAAGACCAGGCCAAGACTTCTTTTATTACACTGTATGGCGCTCATTGCTACATAGCCATGTCTTTTGGGTTGAAAAATGCTGGAGATACTTACCAGCATGCTATCCAGGAATGCCTGAGTGACCAGATTGGGCACAACGCAGAAGCTTATGTAGACGACGTGGTCATCAAGACCCGAAGTCCCGAGACTCTGATCATCGACCTGATTGAGACTTTCAATCATCTCAAGAAATTCCGATGGAAGCTAAACCCGACTAAGTGCACATTCGGCGTACCTTCAGGATAGCTTCTCGGCTTTCTCATAAGCCATCGCGGCATCAAAGCCAGTCCGAAGGCAGATCTAGGTGATTACTCAGATGGGGCCCCCGCAATGTGTCAAAGATGTCCAGAAGCTTACAAGGTGCATGGCTGCCCTCAACAGATTTATTTCTCAGCTTGGAGAAAGGGGTCTGCTTTTCTTGAAGCTGCTCAAGAGATCAGGGAAGTTCGAATGGACTACCGAGGCAAATGAGGCATTTGAGAAGCTGAAGACCTATCTTACAAGCTCTCCAATCCTCACTCCGCCAGAGAAACACGAACCCCTATTGCTGTATATTGCGGTGACTAGTAACGTGGTCAGTACGGCGATTGTAGTCGAACGAGCAGAGGATGGCCATGTATACAAGGTATAGCCATGTATACAAGGTATAGCAGCCGGTTTACTACATCAGCAAGGTGTTGTCAGAATCCAAGATCCGGTACCCGCATGTCCAGAAGCTACTCTACGCCCTATTGATCACATCACGTTAAGCTCTGCCATTATTTTGATGGACAAAAGATTCTGGTGATAACGGACTACCCACTCGGTGATATCTTGCGCAACCGTGACTCCACAGGCCGCATATCCAAGTGGGCAGTCGAGTTGGGGGCTCATCATATTGATTTCACACCTCGCAAAGCCATCAAGTCTCAGGCACTTGTTGATTTCATAGCTGAGTGGATAGATTTCCAACAACCAGCATCAGGAGTCACCCTAGAACATTGGAAGATGTATTTCGATGGCTCATTGAAGCTTGTTGGCGCAGGAGCCGGAGTTCTTTTCATCTCACCCTTCAGAGAACAGCTCAAGTATGTGTTGCAGATTCTCTGGCCAGCCACCAACAATGAAGCCGAGTACGAAGCTTTACTCCATGGTTTGCAACTAGCCGCCTCTCTCGGCATCAAGCCTTTACATTTCTACAGTGACTCCTCCATCGTGATCAACCAAGTCAACAAGGATTGTGATTATACCAAGGAAACCATGGATGCTTGTTGCGCTGAAGTCCGCAAACTCGAGAAGCATTTTTGGGGCTTGAATTTCATTATGTGGTACGAGATCTCAATGTTGCGGTGGATGTGTTAGCCAAACTCGGCTCAGACCGAGCATAGGTGTCGAGTGGAGTGTTCATCCAGGAACTTACCCAGTCATCCATCAAGGAGGAAGCTACAAATCCAGTTGACACACCAATGCCCGACAAACAGGTTATGGTAACCTATATAGATTGGACTCAGGTCTTCATTGACTACATCAGAGACCATAAGCTGCCAGCCGACAAGATAGAAGCAGAGCAAGTTACTCAGAGAAGCAAGAGCTATGTTCTAGTTGGCGATAAGCTGTATCGCAGAGGTGTGTCCTCTGGAGTCCTCCTAAAGTGCATTACACCTGCAGAGGGCAAAGAGATTCTTGATGAGATCCATGCCGGGTGTTGCGGTAATCATGCTGCCTCCAAAACATTAGTCGCCAAAGCTTTCCGATCTGGCTACTACTGGCCCACAACACTCAAGGACATAGAGGACTTAGTCCGTCACTGCAAGGGTTGTCAGTTCTTCGCCAGGCAAGCTCATGTACCCGCCATAATCTGATCTGCATTCCCCTATAATGGCCCTTCTCTTGCTGGAGGCTAGATATGGTGGGACCACTCAAGAAGGCACAAGGAGGCTTTGAGTACATCTATGTGGCTATCAACAAGTTTACAAAGTGGAAAGAGTACAAGCCGTTGGTTAAGTTTACTTCAGCCAAGGCGGTTGAGTTCATGTAGAGTATTATGCATAGGTTTGGTATGCCTAATCGGATTATCACTGATCTTGGCTCCCCCCTTCACAGCTATTGAGTTCAAAGCTTGGGCACAAGATTATGGAATCAGCATTGACTACGCATTAGTAGCCCACCCAAAAGCCAATGGACAGGTGGAGAGGGTCAATGGCTTATTGTTAGCCAGACTCAAGCCTCAATTTATGATTCACTCAAAGACTACGGTGGGAAGTGGATGGAAGAGCTACCAAAGGTAGTCTGGGGGCTACGTACTCAGCAGAGCAGAGCAACAGGATAGTCTCCTTTCTTCTTGGTATACGGCTCTGAAGCAGTCCTACCAGCAGATCTAATCTAGAATTCCCCGAGGATTGAGCAGTACAACGAAGGTGAAGCAGATGAAACCAGACGACTAGAAATCGATAGCGCAGAAGAAGCCAGACTTGCAGCTCTATTTCAGTTGGCCAGATATCTGCTAGGAGTGCGGCGGCACTATGACAAGCATGTCCAACCCCGTACATTTCAAGTTGGTGACTTAGCATTGTGGCGCATTCAGAACATCGCAAGATGTCACAAGCTTATGAGCCCATGGGAGGGCCCGTTCATCATTTCCAAGGTTACTCAGCCAGGTTCCTTCGAGTTAGTCACCGAAGATGGGGATGCAGTACCCAATTCCTGGAATATCGAGCACCTACGAAGATTTTACTCTTAAGTTCTTCAGTCAAGGACATCAGTAGAGTCAACTTCGCAATTGTAATCACAGTTCCTGGTCATTAATAAAGCACGTTTGTTAGTCGCCAGAATGAGCTGTCTACTCTCCCTACTTCTAAAAGATGAGAACACCTTGGCCACCCCAAAGGTTCTCGCAACTCGGCATACAACTATATGTTGTTCATACCTTCAGACTTGTAGCACTGCTACTACTTTCCTCCACCTTTGAGAGCATACAATGGCTCCGGCCGTTGATTCCTACTACTCGGCAAACGATCGGATGTCATCCCTGCCTACCTCTAAGAGCATACAATGGCTGTGTGTCAGGGTGCGACGGACATTAGTCGCAAAGATGTATGACAGCGTAGTAGCCAGCATATCTCTTGTCTTGGACGTAGAATAGCTACATGGCTACAAGTCCGTAGGCGTGAACAACATTTAGTTGTGTGCCAATTAGGTAGTGACAACATTCTGTTGTATGCCGAGTAGCAGGAATCAACAGCCGGAGCCATTGTATGCTCTTAGAGGTAGGCAGGGATGACATCCGATCGTTTGCCGAGTAGTAGGAATCAACGGCCGGAGCCATTGTATGCTCTCAAAGGTGGAGGAAAGTAGTAGCAGTGCTACAAGTCTGAAGGTATGAACAACATATAGTTGTATGCCGAGTTGCGAGAACCTTTGGGGTGGCCAAGGTGTTCTCATCTTTTAGAAGTAGGGAGAGTAGACAGCTCATTCTGGCGACTAACAAACGTGCTTTATTAATGACCAGGAACTGTGATTACAATTGCGAAGTTGACTCTACTGATGTCCTTGACTGAAGAACTTAAGAGTAAAATCTTCGTAGGTGCTCGATATTCCAGGAATTGGGTACTGCATCCCCATCTTCGGTGACTAACTCGAAGGAACCTGGCTGAGTAACCTTGGAAATGATGAACGGGCCCTCCCATGGGCTCATAAGCTTGTGACATCTTGCGATGTTCTGAATGCGCCACAATGCTAAGTCACCAACTTGAAATGTACGGGGTTGGACATGCTTGTCATAGTGCCGCCGCACTCCTAGCAGATATCTGGCCAACTGAAATAGAGCTGCAAGTCTGGCTTCTTCTGCGCTATCGATTTCTAGTCGTCTGGTTTCATCTGCTTCACCTTCGTTGTACTGCTCAATCCTCGGGGAATTCTAGATTAGATCTGCTGGTAGGACTGCTTCAGAGCCGTATACCAAGAAGAAAGGAGACTATCCTGTTGCTCTGCTCTGCTGAGTACGTAGCCCCCAGACTACCTTTGGTAGCTCTTCCATCCACTTCCCACCGTAGTCTTTGAGTGAATCATAAATTGAGGCTTGAGTCTGGCTAACAATAAGCCATTGACCCTCTCCACCTGTCCATTGGCTTTTGGGTGGGCTACTAATGCGTAGTCAATGCTGATTCCATAATCTTGTGCCCAAGCTTTGAACTCAATAGCTGTGAAGGGGGAGCCAAGATCAGTGATAATCCGATTAGGCATACCAAACCTATGCATAATACTCTACATGAACTCAACCGCCTTGGCTGAAGTAAACTTAACCAACGGCTTGTACTCTTTCCACTTTGTAAACTTGTTGATAGCCACATAGATGTACTCAAAGCCTCCTTGTGCCTTCTTGAGTGGTCCCACCATATCTAGCCTCCAGCAAGAGAAGGGCCATTATAGGGGAATGCAGATCAGATTATGGCGGGTACATGAGCTTGCCTGGCGAAGAACTGACAACCCTTGCAGTGACGGACTAAGTCCTCTATGTCCTTGAGTGTTGTGGGCCAGTAGTAGCCAGATCGGAAAGCTTTGGCGACTAATGTTTTGGAGGCAGCATGATTACCGCAACACCCGGCATGGATCTCATCAAGAATCTCTTTGCCCTCTGCAGGTGTAATGCACTTTAGGAGGACTCCAGAGGACACACCTCTGCGATACAGCTTATCGCCAACTAGAACATAGCTCTTGCTTCTCTGAGTAACTTGCTCTGCTTCTATCTTGTCGGCTGGCAGCTTATGGTCTCTGATGTAGTCAATGAAGACCTGAGTCCAATCTATATAGGTTACCATAACCTGTTTGTCGGGCATTGGTGTGTCAACTGGATTTGTAGCTTCCTCCTTGATGGATGACTGGGTAAGTTCCTGGATGAACACTCCACTCGACACCTATGCTCGGTCTGAGCCGAGTTTGGCTAACACATCCACCGCAACATTGAGATCTCGTACCACATAATGAAATTCAAGCCCCAAAAAATGCTTCTCGAGTTTGCGGACTTCAGCGCAACAAGCATCCATGGTTTCCTTGGTATAATCACAATCCTTGTTGACTTGGTTGATCACGATGGAGGAGTCACTGTAGAAATGTAAAGGCTTGATGCCGAGAGAGGCGGCTAGTTGCAAACCATGGAGTAAAGCTTCGTACTCGGCTTCATTGTTGGTGGCTGGCCAGAGAATCTGCAACACATACTTGAGCTGTTCTCTGAAGGGTGAGATGAAAAGAACTCCGGCTCCTGCGCCAACAAGCTTCAATGAGCCATCGAAATACATCTTCCAATGTTCTAGGGTGACTCCTGATGCTGGTTGTTGGAAATCTATCCACTCAGCTATGAAATCAACAAGTGCCTGAGACTTGATGGCTTTGCGAGGTGTGAAATCAATATGATGAGCCCCCAACTCGACTGCCCACTTGGATATGCGGCCTGTGGAGTCACGGTTGCGCAAGATATCACCGAGTGGGTAGTCCGTTATCACCAGAATCTTTTGTCCATCAAAATAATGGCAGAGCTTAACGTGATGTGATCAATAGGGCGTAGAGTAGCTTCTGGACATGCGGGTACCGGATCTTGGATTCTGACAACACCTTGCTGATGTAGTAAACCGGCTGCTATACCTTGTATACATGGCTATACCTTGTATACATGGCCATCCTCTGCTCGTTCGACTACAATCGCCGTACTGACCACGTTACTAGTCACCGCAATATACAGCAATAGGGGTTCGTGTTTCTCTGGCGGAGTGAGGATTGGAGAGCTTGTAAGATAGGTCTTCAGCTTCTCAAATGCCTCATTTGCCTCGGTAGTCCATTCGAACTTCCCTGATCTCTTGAGCAGCTTCAAGAAAAGCAGACCCCTTTCTCCAAGCTGAGAAATAAATCTGTTGAGGGCAGCCATGCACCTTGTAAGCTTCTGGACATCTTTGACACATTGCGGGGGCCCCATCTGAGTAATCACCTAGATCTGCCTTCGGACTGGCTTTGATGCCGCGATGGCTTATGAGAAAGCCGAGAAGCTATCCTGAAGGTACGCCGAATGTGCACTTAGTCGGGTTTAGCTTCCATCGGAATTTCTTGAGATGATTGAAAGTCTCAATCAGGTCGATGATCAGAGTCTCGGGACTTCGGGTCTTGATGACCACGTCGTCTACATAAGCTTCTGCGTTGTGCCCAATCTGGTCACTCAGGCATTCCTGGATAGCATGCTGGTAAGTATCTCCAGCATTTTTCAACCCAAAAGACATGGCTATGTAGCAATGAGCGCCATACAGTGTAATAAAAGAAGTCTTGGCCTGGTCTTCTTCCTTAGGGTCAATCTGATGGTAACCCGAGTAGCAATCGAGGAAGGAGAGTAAGGCACAGCCCGCTGTGTCGTCAACTATCTAGTTGATGTGTGGCAATCCGAAAGGATCCTTTGGGCAATGCTTATTAAGGTCGGTGTAGTCGACACACATCTGCCATTCAGCTGAGTTCTTCTTCTTGACTAACAATGGGTTAGGGAGCCAATCGAGATGAAGGATCTCTCGAATGAACCCAGCTACAAGTAGCTTTGAGATCTCTTTCTTGATGGCTTCCTTCTTGTCTAGTGCGAATCATCGCAATCTCTGCTTGCCTAGCTTAGAACCGGGTTTTAATTCCAATTTGTGCTCAGCTAACTCCCTTGGGACGCCTAGCATGTCGGCCGGCTTCCAGGCGAAGATATCTTTGTTGTTCATGAGGAAATTAGTGAGCACAAGTTCTTGTTCTTCAGAGAGTTGGTCACTGATAGTCGCCATCTTGGAAGGGTCACCCGTACCCAAGTCAATTTCCTTCAACGGCACTATATCAGAGGCTTTAATAGCTCCTAACTTCTTGGTTGGAATTTCCATGTCTTCAAGTTTTGTCTGATATGCCATCCTGGCAATTTGCTGGATTTTGAGGGCGAGTTGAGCCTTAGCAGCGATCTGGACGGCTTCGGTATCGCAATTGTATGAGCGCTTTAAGTCGCCCTTGAAGGAGAGTACAACATTAGGGCCCGGCATCTTAAGCAAAAGATGCGAGTAATGGGGGATTGCCATAAACTTGGCAAGAGCTAGGCGCTCGAAGATAGCGTGGTAAGATGAATCGAAGTCGGCCACCTCAAACTTAATAAACTCTGTTCTGAAGTTGGCCGGTGTGCCAAATGTGACTGGTAGAGTGATCTACCCAAGGGGCATAGCCGCTCTGCTAGGTATGATCCCATAGAAGGGAATGTCTGTACGAGTAAGAAGGCCGAGAAACTTAAGGCCCATCTGTAAGGACTGAGGATGCCGCCTAGAGGAGGGTGAATAGGCGTTTATGAAAATTAGCACCTTTAAAAACGGAAACGATTAGTAATGGGAGTTTCCAAATGGAAACTCCAAATCAGAGTAATACAACCCCTCACTAGTTAGCCACATAGTATATAAAAGATACTAAATAAATCTAGGAGCTACAACCCTGCAACACATAGTGCAGTGGATAGATAAAATCAGTGCAGGAGCCAATACCGGACACGTCCAGTTGACTACAGTACTACAGGTAATAACGGACACGTCCGGTATACACGAATTCTGCAGAGTGGCCCCTAACTTGCTCTTTTCGATTCCAAACTTCAATCCAACCTGCAGGCACCACCAAATATTGTGCCACACATAGGTAACCTGCACAAGAGCTGGAGAAACACAAATAGATCACAAAAACCAAAAGAAATAGGATCGAGAAACGGTATTTGTTTTACCGAAGTTCGGACTCCATCGAGTCCTGCTCTCCGTTGAGGTGGCTGTGAGCGACCCAGCGAAGGTCAAGCTCTAGAGGACCCAATGAAGGTCGACTCTAGCCGGAATCTATTTCAACTCCTTTTCCTCCTTCCACTAGATTGATTCCTTCCCTTGCGGCGCTGGAATCGACCGTTACAAACTTTCCGAGGCACACCACAATCTCTCGGGTGCTCTCCGACGATGCCTAGCCATCTAGGACCAAAGAGTCCAAGAGTAACAAATGCGAATCACGAGATCGACAATATGCACAAGTGCTCAAGTGGTGGCTTGCTCTCAAATTTGAATTTTCTCCCCACCCACAAATGGATTTGGCAATTGGGATGAATCACTCACTAAGAGAGGGTTGGAGAGTGGGTTGGAGAGTGTTCTCAAGGCTCAAAAACGTGTCTAGCAACCAGCAGAATCAGCAGCCTCAGGCTTGGGGGTATTTATAGCCCATTTGAAAAACTAGCCGTTTTCTAGCCGTTGGTGCATACCAGACATGTCCAGTAGGCATACCGGACACGTCCGGTATGACCGGTATGACCTGCACAGCATCAAATTAGAAGGTTAAAGCACGTGAGGTGTCGGAACTTCCGATGCTTCCCGGGACTTCTGACACCTGGAAATTCCAACGCTTGCCAGGACTTCCGACGAACCCAACTAAAGAACAACCCTGTGACCTATGCTCAGCCACAGCAAACTCAGTCAGTTTCTCTTGTCTCTCTCACTCAAAACTCACATGGGTTGGCTTGAGCACTTATGATACATAGATAAAGATCATGTCTTATGAGTCCTCAACACACAAGGTGGCATAGAACTAAGCTATAACTTCTGTGTTCTAGTCATGCTGAAACTCCATGATCCCGTAAACCCCTGTGCACTCACAAATGGCAATAGCATGGTCAATAGAGGGCTTATGCAACTCTCTGACATACCTCCAATCAATCCACTGAGATTTGGCAACCACATGATTCCTAGTAAGTATCACACTGGTTTAGTAATCCATGTGAAAGGCAGTCTGAAAGCGGTGATCAAACTGAATCCTTGGTAGGCCTCTGGGATCAACTCTCCTCTCATCCCTGGCTCTCCTGGTCATGCCCTTCCCTCGATAATCAACTCTGGCAACATATGTGGATACACTAGGAGTATGTGGCTTAAGAAGTCCATAGTGCATACCCTGGCCTGGCTAATATGGGTGCTAAACTGGAGGAACAACCTCCTCCTCTATCTCCTGCTCATTATCTGAGCTATCACCATCAGAATCTCTGTCGGTGCTCTTTCTCTTCCTGTCTCTAGGCTCCACTCTGTATTCATAAGTATCTGTGTCAGAGGAAGGTCGGCTACCTCCTTCTCTATACTGTGGAGCAGCTGCTCTAGTGGACCTCCTCGCAGGCTGCTGTTGACTATGTCTAGGGTGCAGATCCTGCCTGACCTTCTTGTGTCTCTCCAAGGCTGGATCATGCCTGAACTTGGATCTGGGCTCCTGTCTCCCACTCATGGTTGCTGCCCTGTATCCAAATGAATTTGCAGGTAATTTAGAAACATGCTCAAAGATAGCCTCTTTTGGTTGAAATGTAGAAATAAGAATGATTATCCTATGCTTTGCAAGCACCTCAACCATACTAGGTCACAAGGTTCACAAAACATATTAGACAATTAAACTTAGTCCTAAGATCAACCACTGAAAGATTGAAGCAAAGAGAACAGAATATCTGTTCTGCTGCCTCCTACTAGACGCGTCTGGTAGGTATACCACGTCCGGTATGAGCGGACAGCAACCCTAACCGAGGGCCCTTGGCTCAATCTTCAACCAATCCAATACAAACTTTGAACATTGCTTCTAGATAGACAATGCAACATCTAGACCGAAGGAATCGACAAACCAAGCTATACCTAATAGATCGGATGAGTTCTGGGATTAGGGTACCTTGAGAGAAAGGAAGAGGATGAGATTTGAAATCCACCGAGTAGATCCTTGATTCTTGATGGGGAAGCACTCCAATCCAATCTCCACCCTTCACTTTTCTTGGTTGAATCAAGAAATCGCCGCTTGGGGAGAAGAGAGGGCGGCTGGTGGCTTGCTGGAGAATAGAAGAGAGAGAGAGAGAGAGAGCAAACTGGGGCCGAAGGGGTACGCTGCCCTTAGTAACCCACGCATACCGGACACGTCCGGTAGGCATACCAAACATGTCCAGTATGTGCGGGCTAGCTGTTTTTGTTCCAAAATTCATTCTCTTTTCTCCAATCCCCTTCACAGTTAATACTTAGTCCAAAATAATTTCTATCTTTGATCCAAACTGTGTATAGTCATTTTTCTTGTCCAATGCAATGATTTGATTTTCTCTTTTCCAAATATTTAGCATATTTATGATTTTGAATACTTGAGAGAGATTTAGTGAGATATAGGAGTTTATGGACTTGAGAGAGTCATGTCAAGAGTGATTAGCCAATCAATCAATCAATGTGAGCTATAATCACAATATGACATGACAAGGTCACAGAGACCAAAAACTAAATAATTTTTTTAGAACCACACATCCTACACATGCTCGTTAGGGATTTTGAAAAACATTTATCCTATGTCACACATATGCGCACTCTAGCATATAAAGGGCCTTAGATGCACTACAATGCATAAATATAGATACATACCATTGCCTTGAGCCCACAATCATCCACTAAGGAGATCTCAGTCGATAGCATGATATACATATATATATATAGTTGACCTCATTTGTCAAATGGTCATGCTATAGGAGAAATAAATTTTCATTCATAGGACTACAAAGAATTCTAGATGAAATTGTTAGTCCACAAGTGACACAAAATAGAGACTGTGCTCCCCCTAAATAAGTGCCGCAACTGATTTGAATGACTTGAGATGGACACTTGATTCGATTAAGAATATAGGAGTCAATTCTCTATTTTGGCCAACACTAAGTAATAATGCTATAATTGGATTGAGTTAGGAAATACTTACAACCCACTTCGACAAAGTGAATCACCGGCTTCTGAGTTAACTTTAGATATATGAAATCATATGGATCTAAAACTCAGTTGCGACCCAATTAGTGTTTTGGTTCTTGCAATACCGGACACATCCAGTATACATACCGGACACGTCCGACATGTGCAAAACAACAACACTTTTCTCTGTCCCTGGCTATACCGGACACGTCCGGTAGGCATACTGGATACGTCCGGCAGGTGAAGGACAGAAACAATTAATCCGCTGCTTGTGATTCTTCGTTTTAGCTCTACCTGCATCTGAACACATGCATTGCTTTACTAGAGAGCCATTAAAAGCATCATATGGCAAAGTAAAATACTTCTCAATTGAATCTAATTAGCCACGTTCAATATTTCACAAATAGAACAATTTGTGAGCTATTTAGCACTAACCAAGCAAAGTGGCCATCCTACTAGGTTTAGGCACTTGTTACCAACGGTGAGGATGAAGTAGATGATATACTCATTAATTTATCTTTGGGTCAACCATATGAAAGATTATGATAAGAATTGGTTGATAGCTTGAGTGAATATTTTTAATTTGGTTGCTCAATCACCCCGAGGCCGTCATCTCACCACCAAGTACCTACATCAACATCCTAAGCACACTTCCGTACCCAACTCTTGTTGGGTCCTTTTGAGTTAGTCAAGTGCTTAGGTACCCAAATGGCTTAAGTACTAGTTTGTGGTGAACTCATCACCTTGCTAGTGATAACTCCATTTGTGGTTCTCCTAAGCATACTATCATAAGCAAGTGTGTTCGGCTTAGGATGTTGATGTAGGTACTTGGTGGTGAGATGACGGCCTCGGGGTGATTGAGCAACCAAATTAAAAATATTCACTCAAGCTATCAACCAATTCTTATCATAATCTTTCATATGGTTGACCCAAAGATAAATTAATGAGTATATCATCTACTTCATCCTCACCGTTGGTAACAAGTGCCTAAACCTAGTAGGATGGCCACTTTGCTTGGTTAGTGCTAAATAGCTCACAAATTGTTCTATTTGTGAAATATTGAACGTGGCTAATTAGATTCAATTGAGAAGTATTTTACTTTGCCATATGATGCTTTTAATGGCTCTCTAGTAAAGCAATGCATGTGTTCAGATGCAGGTAGAGCTAAAACGAAGAATCACAAGCAGCGGATTAATTGTTTCTGTCCTTCACCTGCCGGACGTATCCAGTATGCCTACCGGACGTGTCCGGTATAGCCAGGGACAGAGAAAAGTGTTGTTGTTTTGCACATGTCGGACGTGTCCGGTATGTATACTGGATGTGTCCGGTATTGCAAGAACCAAAACACTAATTGGGTCGCAACTGAGTTTTAGATCCATATGATTTCATATATCTAAAGTTAACTCAGAAGCCGGTGATTCACTTTGTCGAAGTGGGTTGTAAGTATTTCCTAACTCAATCCAATTATAGCATTATTACTTAGTGTTGGCCAAAATAGAGAATTGACTCCTATATTCTTAATCGAATCAAGTGTCCATCTCAAGTCATTCAAATCAGTTGCGGCACTTATTTAGGGGGAGCACAGTCTCTATTTTGTGTCACTTGTGGACTAACAATTTCATCTAGAATTCTTTGTAGTCCTATGAATGAAAATTTATTTCTCCTATAGCATGACCATTTGACAAATGAGGTCAACTATATATATATATGTATATCATGCTATCGACTGAGATCTCCTTAGTGGATGATTGTGGGCTCAAGGCAATGGTATGTATCTATATTTATGCATTGTAGTGCATCTAAGGCCCTTTATATGCTAGAGTGCGCATATGTGTGACATAGGATAAATGTTTTTCAAAATCCCTAACGAGCATGTGTAGGATGTGTGGTTCTAAAAAAATTATTTAGTTTTTGGTCTCTGTGACCTTGTCATGTCATATTGTGATTATAGCTCACATTGATTGATTGATTGGCTAATCACTCTTGACATGACTCTCTCAAGTCCATAAACTCCTATATCTCACTAAATCTCTCTCAAGTATTCAAAATCATAAATATGCTAAATATTTGGAAAAGAGAAAATCAAATCATTGCATTGGACAAGAAAAATGACTATACACAGTTTGGATCAAAGATAGAAATTATTTTGGACTAAGTATTAACTGTGAAGGGGATTGGAGAAAAGAGAATGAATTTTGGAACAAAAACAGCTAGCCCGCACATACTGGACATGTTTGGTATGCCTACCGGACGTGTCCGGTATGCGTGGGTTACTAAGGGCAGCGTACCCCTTCGGCCCCAGTTTGCTCTCTCTCTCTCTCTCTCTTCTATTCTCCAGCAAGCCACCAGCCGCCCTCTCTTCTCCCCAAGCGGCGATTTCTTGATTCAACCAAGAAAAGTGAAGGGTGGAGATTGGATTGGAGTGCTTCCCCATCAAGAATCAAGGATCTACTCGGTGGATTTCAAATCTCATCCTCTTCCTTTCTCTCAAGGTACCCTAATCCCAGAACTCATCCGATCTATTAGGTATAGCTTGGTTTGTCGATTCCTTCGGTCTAGATGTTGCATTGTCTATCTAGAAGCAATGTTCAAAGTTTGTATTGGATTGGTTGAAGATTGAGCCAAGGGCCCTCGGTTAGGGTTGCTGTCCGCTCATACCGGACGTGGTATACCTACCAGACGCGTCTAGTAGGAGGCAGCAGAACAGATATTCTGTTCTCTTTGCTTCAATCTTTCAGTGGTTGATCTTAGGACTAAGTTTAATTGTCTAATATGTTTTGTGAACCTTGTGACCTAGTATGGTTGAGGTGCTTGCAAAGCATAGGATAATCATTCTTATTTCTACATTTCAACCAAAAGAGGCTATCTTTGAGCATGTTTCTAAATTACCTGCAAATTCATTTGGATACAGGGCAGCAACCATGAGTGGGAGACAGGAGCCCAGATCCAAGTTCAGGCATGATCCAGCCTTGGAGAGACACAAGAAGGTCAGGCAGGATCTGCACCCTAGACATAGTCAACAGCAGCCTGCGAGGAGGTCCACTAGAGCAGCTGCTCCACAGTATAGAGAAGGAGGTAGCCGACCTTCCTCTGACACAGATACTTATGAATACAGAGTGGAGCCTAGAGACAGGAAGAGAAAGAGCACCGACAGAGATTCTGATGGTGATAGCTCAGATAATGAGCAGGAGATAGAGGAGGAGGTTGTTCCTCCAGTTTAGCACCCATATTAGCCAGGCCAGGGTATGCACTATGGACTTCTTAAGCCACATACTCCTAGTGTATCCACATATGTTGCCAGAGTTGATTATCGAGGGAAGGGCATGACCAGGAGAGCCAGGGATGAGAGGAGAGTTGATCCCAGAGGCCTACCAAGGATTCAGTTTGATCACCGCTTTCAGACTGCCTTTCACATGGATTACTAAACCAGTGTGATACTTACTAGGAATCATGTGGTTGCCAAATCTCAGTGGATTGATTGGAGGTATGTCAGAGAGTTGCATAAGCCCTCTATTGACCATGCTATTGCCATTTGTGAGTGCACAGGGGTTTACGGGATCATGGAGTTTCAGCATGACTAGAACACAGAAGTTATAGCTTAGTTCTATGCCACCTTGTGTGTTGAGGACTCATAAGACATGATCTTTATCTATGTATCATAAGTGCTCAAGCCAACCCATGTGAGTTTTGAGTGAGAGAGACAAGAGAAACTGACTGAGTTTGCTGTGGCTGAGCATAGGTCACAGGGTTGTTCTTTAGTTGGGTTCGTCGGAAGTCCTGGCAAGCGTTGGAATTTCCAGGTGTCAGAAGTCCCGGGAAGCATCGGAAGTTCCGACACCTCACGTGCTTTAACCTTCTAATTTGATGCTGTGCAGGTCATACCGGTCATACCGGACGTGTCCGGTATGCCTACTGGACATGTCTGGTATGCACCAACGGCTAGAAAACGGCTAGTTTTTCAAATGGGCTATAAATACCCCCAAGCCTGAGGCTGCTGATTCTGCTGGTTGCTAGACACGTTTTTGAGCCTTGAGAACACTCTCCAACCCACTCTCCAACCCTCTCTTAGTGAGTGATTCATCCCAATTGCCAAATCCATTTGTGGGTGGGGAGAAAATTCAAATTTGAGAGCAAGCCACCACTTGAGCACTTGTGCATATTGTCGATAGAGGGCTTATGCAACTCTCTGACATACCTCCAATCAATCCACTGAGATTTGGCAACCACATGATTCCTAGTAAGTATCACACTGGTTTAGTAATCCATGTGAAAGGCAGTCTGAAAGCGGTGATCAAACTGAATCCTTGGTAGGCCTCTGGGATCAACTCTCCTCTCATCCCTGGCTCTCCTGGTCATGCCCTTCCCTCGATAATCAACTCTGGCAACATATGTGGATACACTAGGAGTATGTGGCTTAAGAAGTCCATAGTGCATACCCTGGCCTGGCTAATATGGGTGCTAAACTGGAGGAACAACCTCCTCCTCTATCTCCTGCTCATTATCTGAGCTATCACCATCAGAATCTCTGTCGGTGCTCTTTCTCTTCCTGTCTCTAGGCTCCACTCTGTATTCATAAGTATCTGTGTCAGAGGAAGGTCGGCTACCTCCTTCTCTATACTGTGGAGCAGCTGCTCTAGTGGACCTCCTCGCAGGCTGCTGTTGACTATGTCTAGGGTGCAGATCCTGCCTGACCTTCTTGTGT
>JAHUYU010002710.1:0-17001 GCA_030439765.1 Tripidium arundinaceum | reverse complement strand
ACCCACGTCCACAATTCCAGATTCAGCGATTACACAGGAACCCAAACCCTAAACCCACATTCCGACTCACGAGCCCAGAGATCGACTGAGAGAAAGCAGATGGGAGAACGAACGGTGCGGGTACCTTCAGTGAGACGGACGTCCCGGACGACGAGGCGGAGTCTACGGCAATAGCGAGGAAGCGCGAGTCGGGGGAGAAGGAGCACGGGCCCGTCTGCTTGAACGCCTCCGTGAACTCCATCCCCTTCCGATCACCCGAGACAAACCTCCGGGCGATGGGGAACGGAAGTGAGGCCTCTCGACAGTGGCTACTGCTCCGGCGAGGTGGGGTTTCGATTTTTTGGAAAGGTTTGTGTTTGGAATTTGAATTTCTCGTGAGGGTAGAGATGTAAAGATGAAAACCCACCGTCTGCGCTGCGCTTCTTCACCGGCTCCACCAACAGCCTCCCCAACTCTTCTACCAAACGGTCAAAACTAAAACAACTTCACCTGAGAAGCTCCGCAAATCGCGGTGACTGAGGCTGCAGCCTGCAGGCGAGAGGGGGAGCTGAAAAAAGGAGCTTCGCCCAGCTCTTCGTCACTTCGGTGGGCCCAGCGCATGGTGGTTGGCAAATCTGCCCCAGGGACGTGGGGAGGGGCCTCCAGCTGACGCGGGAAGCGGCGAGGCCGGGCAAGAAGGCGAGGAGACCGGCGCGGGGAGGAGCCTTCCGCCGGCGTGGGAGGGGTGTGGCCGGGCGAGGACCGGCGCGGGGAGGCCGCGAGGAGGCTGGCGCGGTCAGGGGCGCGGAGACCAGCGCGGGGAGGTAGCGGACTCCGGTGCAGTCCGCGTGGAGGAGATCCCGTCCGCGTCCGTGTGGAGACGACGGTCGCATGCGTGGAGAGAGTCCGGTGCGGTGGGGAGATGTGGGATAGTAAGGCAGAGAGAGGATAGAAAAGAAAAGATAAATAGGAAAGGAAAGGAAAAGGAAAAAATAAGAAAGAAAAGAAAAAAGGAAAAAAAGAGAAGAGCACTATGGACATTTTACTCATTTCACAGCTAGGTGAAGTTGACCAAACATTTTTCAAAAATAGCTTTATCTCCACTAAAGAATCTGGGCCACTATAAAAACCACAGCTGGAGTTGTTTTCGTCATAGAAGTTTTACCAAACAGGCCTATACTTGTGCATTTAGCCTTTTATTACCGAGTTGGCCATTTACACCAGATGGGTCCACCTTGGCAAGATGGCTTTGGTCCCACATGCTGTCTGTGATTGATGCTCTGCTTCGTTAACACTTGGTTGCAACAATGTTTTCGCTGGAAGCTTTGTTTCCAGCATGAGAGTCAAATAAGTATGTTGTAAAACATATTCACTCTAGTCTAAAAACGTGAGAAGAATGAAAATAAGTATGTTGTAAAACGTATTCACTCTAGTCTAAAAACCAGAGAAGAATGAATTCTCTAGTGGGCTATTATCAAACTCTTAGATCTTATCAGAATTATGTATAATAATATTAATATTAAGAGAATAAAAATAATTCTCTTATTTTGTGTCTCTATATTCTTCTATTTGTATTAAATGAGAAGATCATAAGAACCGAAGAGGAAAATGTCCTAACCGCTAGCAATGTATTTTACAATACATTATCAGTACGACAAGCTCAAGGGTGGAGGCAGGAAGAGAAGATAGGGGGGCAACTTCTATTGTGAGGGGCCAGATCTTCGTAAATGAACTAATAAACACTAATATTTAAGAGCTAATGAGGGATTAGTGGAGGGATTTGTAGACTGTTGGAGAGCGCTAGGCCCCCCTAGCCCCCTCCCTCCGCTCCTGGATAAGCTCTACGTCGACATCACCATAAAAGTCGCTGCCAACACCAACGTTTGTACCGGAGTCCTCGCCATGACTTCGACAAAGTCAACATCTGACGTTGTTACAGTTCTGCTACCTCTACCCCAATCTACACTGCATGGACATGCATCATAGTCATCAAGCTAATAATTCTACTACAATACCAAAACGCCCTATGTGGTATGTATCTACAAATAATGTCAAATATTTAGGCAAACCTAGACATGTTTTAATCCAAAATAAATAGCAAAAGATTTGTGATAAACATGTGCATGTGTGATCTACTCGCAATTGACATAAACAACATAATGATCATATAAATAACATAGAACATAAGTTGCAATTTTGTACACTGAGGCGGGGCCAGTGCTGGAGACATTGGAGGCATCGTTGCTTAGGTCCATTGACCAAGCTTGTTTGATGTAGTCGATCAAAAGCAAAGAGTCATGTAGTTGTCGCTCGCCGTGTACTGGAGATACGAGCAGTCGCACAAAGGCTGCACTCCCAAAAAAACAAGTCACTTGTCACCTGTCTAGGTTCGCAGCGCAGGTCGTGGTTCCAGAGGTATGCTCTCCCAGGTCACCTATGCGCGCATGCATTCACGAGAAAGGGAAACTCAAAAACAACAACAACAACAACAACAACAGAGAATGGAGGTCGTGGGTATATGAGGTGTGTTCATATGACAAGCAAGGGGCGTACTTTATAATTGAGGAGGAGTAACAGGTGGGGGATGAAAGGATCTAAATGGCTAGAGGGGGTGAATATCCTATAAAAATTATCCTACAAACTCACAAACCACTAGAGCAAAGGTTGATTAGTATATAAAACAGCACTTATGCAACTACTTGCTCTAGCTATATTTCACCACAAGCAAGCCTCCTACACAAACTAGTAGCTTCGTCTCTAGGTTGATTTCACACAAACAAACAAGCTACACTAACAACTAGAGAGCTTACAACTAACAAGAGAGAGCTACAACAAGCAAAGCTACTAACAAAAGCAACTAAACTAGTTACAACTACACTAAAACTAGCTAAGCTACTCAAGCAACTACCACACAAGACAAGAATATGAATGTAAATGCATGTGTGATAGTGATCAAACCGAACCGGGCAAGAGAATGAACACCAAGATATATCCCCGGGGTTCGGTTGCTTGCCGGCAACCTTCGTCCTCGTTGTGGCGAGTCCAAGCTAGGTGGTTCGTGCGCTAATTGGCATCACACGCCAAGCCCACCACTTGAGCGCTGCAAGAACCACACTAGAGAGGCACCCCACTAGCCACGATTCCACTAGAGTTGCTTTTGTTAGTAGCTTTGCTTGTTGTAGCTCTCTCTTGTTAGTTGTAAGCTCTCTAGTTGTTAGTGTAGCTTGTTTGTTTGTGTGAAATCAACCTAGAGACGAAGCTACTAGTTTGTGTAGGAGGCTTGCTTGTGGTGAAATATAGCTAGAGCAAGTAGTTGCATAAGTGCTGTTTTATATACTAATCAACCTTTGCTCTAGTGGTTTGTGAGTTTGTAGGATAATTTTTATAGGATATTCACCCCCCTCTAGCCATTTAGATCCTTTCATCCCCCACCTGTTACTCCTCCTCAATTATAAAGTACGCCCCTTGCTTGTCATATGAACACACCTCATATACCCACGACCTCCATTCTCTGTTGTTGTTGTTGTTGTTGTTGTTTTTGAGTTTCCCTTTCTCGTGAATGCATGCGCGCATAGGTGACCTGGGAGAGCATACCTCTGGAACCACGACCTGCGCTGCGAACCTAGACAGGTGACAAGTGACTTGTTTTTTTTGGGAGTGCAGCCTTTGTGCGACTGCTCGTATCTCCAGTACACGGCGAGCGACAACTACATGACTCTTTGCTTTTGATCGACTACATCAAACAAGCTTGGTCAATGGACCTAAGCAACGATGCCTCCAATGTCTCCAGCACTGGCCCCGCCTCAGTGTACAAAATTGCAACTTATGTTTCTATGTTATTTATATGATCATTATGTTGTTTATGTCAATTGCGAGTAGATCACACATGCACATGTTTATCACAAATCTTTTGCTATTTATTTTTGGATTAAAACATGTCTAGGTTTGCCTAAATATTTGACATTATTTGTAGATACATACCACATAGGGCGTTTTGGTATTGTAGTAGAATTATTAGCTTGATGACTATGATGCATGTCCATGCAGTGTAGATTGGGGTAGAGGTAGCAGAACTGTAACAACGTCAGATGTTGACTTTGTCGAAGTCATGGCGAGGACTCCGGTACAAACGTTGGTGTTGGCAGCGACTTTTATGGTGATGTCGACGTAGAGCTTATCCAGGAGCGGAGGGAGGGGGGCTAGGGGGCCTAGCGCTCTCCAACAGTCTACAAATCCCTCCACTAATCCCTCATTAGCTCTTAAATATTAGTGTTTATTAGTTCATTTACGAAGATCTGGCCCCTCACAATAGAAGTTGCCCCCCTATCTTCTCTTCCTGCCTCCACCCTTGAGCTTGTCGTACTGATAATGTATTGTAAAATACATTGCTAGCGGTTAGGACATTTTCCTCTTCGGTTCTTATGATCTTCTCATTTAATACAAATAGAAGAATATAGAGACACAAAATAAGAGAATTATTTTTATTCTCTTAATATTAATATTATTATACATAATTCTGATAAGATCTAAGAGTTTGATAATAGCCCACTAGAGAATTCATTCTTCTCTGGTTTTAGACTAGAGTGAATACGTTTTACAACATACTTATTTTCATTCTTCTCACGTTTTTAGACTAGAGTGAATATGTTTTACAACATACTTATTTGACTCTCATGCTGGAAACAAAGCTTCCAGCGAAAACATTGTTGCAACCAAGTGTTAACGAAGCAGAGCATCCAATCACAGACAGCATGTGGGACCAAAGCCATCTTGCCAAGGTGGACCCATCTGGTGTAAATGGCCAACTCGGTAATAAAAGGCTAAATGCACAAGTATAGGCCTGTTTGGTAAACTTCTATGACGAAAACAACTCCAGCTGTGGTTTTTATAGTGGCCCAGATTCTTTAGTGGAGATAAAGCTATTTTTGAAAAATGTTTGGTCAACTTCACCTAGCTGTTGAAATGAGTAAAATGTCCATAGTGCTCTTCTCTTTTTTTCCTTTTTTCTTTTCTTTCTTATTTTTTCCTTTTCCCTTTCCTTTCCTATTTATCTTTTCTTTTCTATCCTCTCTCTGCCTTACTATCCCACATCTCCCCACCGCACCGGACTCTCTCCACGCATGCGACCGTCGTCTCCACACGGACGCGGACGGGATCTCCTCCACGCGGACTGCACCGGAGTCCGCTACCTCCCCGCGCTGGTCTCCGCGCCCCTGACCGCGCCAGCCTCCTCGCGGCCTCCCCGCGCCGGGTCCTCGCCCGGCCACACCCCTCCCCACGCCGGCGGAAGGCTCCTCCCCGCGCCGGTCTCCTCGCCTTCTTGCCCGGCCTCGCCGCTTCCCGCGTCAGCTGGAGGCCCTCCCCACGTCCCCTGGGGCAGATTTGCCAACCACCATGCGCTGGGCCCACCGAAGTGACGAAGAGCTGGGCGAAGCTCCTTTTTTCAGCTCCCCCTCTCGCCTGCAGGCTGCAGCCTCAGTCACCGCGATTTGCGGAGCTTCTCAGTGAAGTTGTTTTAGTTTTGACCGTTTGGTAGAAGAGTTGGGGAGGCTGTTGGTGGAGCCGGTGAAGAAGCGCAGCGCAGACGGTGGGTTTTCATCTTTACATCTCTACCCTCACGAGAAATTCAAATTCCAAACACAAACCTTTCCAAAAAATCGAAACCCCACCTCGCCGGAGCAGTAGCCACTGTCGAGAGAGAGGATAGAAAAGAAAAGATAAATAGGAAAGGAAAGGGAAAAGGAAAAATAAGAAAGAAAAGAAAAAAGGAAAAAAGAGAAGAGCACTATGGACATTTTACTCATTTCAACAGCTAGGTGAAGTTGACCAAACATTTTTCAAAAATAGCTTTATCTCCACTAAAGAATCTGGGCCACTATAAAAACCACAGCTGGAGTTGTTTTCGTCATAGAAGTTTTACCAAACAGGCCTATACTTGTGCATTTAGCCTTTATTACCGAGTTGGCCATTTACACCAGATGGGTCCACCTTGGCAAGATGGCTTTGGTCCCACATGCTGTCTGTGATTGGATGCTCTGCTTCGTTAACACTTGGTTGCAACAATGTTTTCGCTGGAAGCTTTGTTTCCAGCATGAGAGTCAAATAAGTATGTTGTAAAACATATTCACTCTAGTCTAAAAACGTGAGAAGAATGAAAATAAGTATGTTGTAAAACGTATTCACTCTAGTCTAAAAACCAGAGAAGAATGAATTCTCTAGTGGGCTATTATCAAACTCTTAGATCTTATCAGAATTATGTATAATAATATTAATATTAAGAGAATAAAAATAATTCTCTTATTTTGTGTCTCTATATTCTTCTATTTGTATTAAATGAGAAGATCATAAGAACCGAAGAGGAAAATGTCCTAACCGCTAGCAATGTATTTTACAATACATTATCAGTACGACAAGCTCAAGGGTGGAGGCAGGAAGAGAAGATAGGGGGGCAACTTCTATTGTGAGGGCCAGATCTTCGTAAATGAACTAATAAACACTAATATTTAAGAGCTAATGAGGGATTAGTGGAGGGATTTGTAGACTGTTGGAGAGCGCTAGGCCCCCCTAGCCCCCCTCCCTCCGCTCCTGGATAAGCTCTACGTCGACATCACCATAAAAGTCGCTGCCAACACCAACGTTTGTACCGGAGTCCTCGCCATGACTTCGACAAAGTCAACATCTGACGTTGTTACAGTTCTGCTACCTCTACCCCAATCTACACTGCATGGACATGCATCATAGTCATCAAGCTAATAATTCTACTACAATACCAAAACGCCCTATGTGGTATGTATCTACAAATAATGTCAAATATTTAGGCAAACCTAGACATGTTTTAATCCAAAAATAAATAGCAAAAGATTTGTGATAAACATGTGCATGTGTGATCTACTCGCAATTGACATAAACAACATAATGATCATATAAATAACATAGAAACATAAGTTGCAATTTTGTACACTGAGGCGGGGCCAGTGCTGGAGACATTGGAGGCATCGTTGCTTAGGTCCATTGACCAAGCTTGTTTGATGTAGTCGATCAAAAGCAAAGAGTCATGTAGTTGTCGCTCGCCGTGTACTGGAGATACGAGCAGTCGCACAAAGGCTGCACTCCCAAAAAAAACAAGTCACTTGTCACCTGTCTAGGTTCGCAGCGCAGGTCGTGGTTCCAGAGGTATGCTCTCCCAGGTCACCTATGCGCGCATGCATTCACGAGAAAGGGAAACTCAAAAACAACAACAACAACAACAACAACAGAGAATGGAGGTCGTGGGTATATGAGGTGTGTTCATATGACAAGCAAGGGGCGTACTTTATAATTGAGGAGGAGTAACAGGTGGGGATGAAAGGATCTAAATGGCTAGAGGGGGTGAATATCCTATAAAAATTATCCTACAAACTCACAAACCACTAGAGCAAAGGTTGATTAGTATATAAAACAGCACTTATGCAACTACTTGCTCTAGCTATATTTCACCACAAGCAAGCCTCCTACACAAACTAGTAGCTTCGTCTCTAGGTTGATTTCACACAAACAAACAAGCTACACTAACAACTAGAGAGCTTACAACTAACAAGAGAGAGCTACAACAAGCAAAGCTACTAACAAAAGCAACTCTAGTGGAATCGTGGCTAGTTGGGGTGCCTCTCTAGTGTGGTTCTTGCAGCGCTCAAGTGGTGGGCTTGGCGTGTGATGCCATTAGCGCACGAACCACCTAGCTTGGACTCGCCACAACGAGGACGAAGGTTGCCGGCAAGCAACCGAACCCCCGGGGATATATCTTGGTGTTCATTCTCTTGCCCGGTTCGGTTTGATCACTATCACACATGCATTTACATTCATATTCTTGTCTTGTGTGGTAGTTGCTTGAGTAGCTTAGCTAGTTTTAGTGTAGTTGTAACTAGTTTAGTTGCTTTTGTTAGTAGCTTTGCTTGTTGTAGCTCTCTCTTGTTAGTTGTAAGCTCTCTAGTTGTTAGTGTAGCTTGTTTGTTTGTGTGAAATCAACCTAGAGACGAAGCTACTAGTTTGTGTAGGAGGCTTGCTTGTGGTGAAATATAGCTAGAGCAAGTAGTTGCATAAGTGCTGTTTTATATACTAATCAACCTTTGCTCTAGTGGTTTGTGAGTTTGTAGGATAATTTTTATAGGATATTCACCCCCTCTAGCCATTTAGATCCTTTCATCCCCCACCTGTTACTCCTCCTCAATTATAAAGTACGCCCCTTGCTTGTCATATGAACACACCTCATATACCCACGACCTCCATTCTCTGTTGTTGTTGTTGTTGTTGTTGTTTTGAGTTTCCCTTTCTCGTGAATGCATGCGCGCATAGGTGACCTGGGAGAGCATACCTCTGGAACCACGACCTGCGCTGCGAACCTAGACAGGTGACAAGTGACTTGTTTTTTTTGGGAGTGCAGCCTTTGTGCGACTGCTCGTATCTCCAGTACACGGCGAGCGACAACTACATGACTCTTTGCTTTTGATCGACTACATCAAACAAGCTTGGTCAATGGACCTAAGCAACGATGCCTCCAATGTCTCCAGCACTGGCCCCGCCTCAGTGTACAAAATTGCAACTTATGTTTCTATGTTATTTATATGATCATTATGTTGTTTATGTCAATTGCGAGTAGATCACACATGCACATGTTTATCACAAATCTTTTGCTATTTATTTTTGGATTAAAACATGTCTAGGTTTGCCTAAATATTTGACATTATTTGTAGATACATACCACATAGGGCGTTTTGGTATTGTAGTAGAATTATTAGCTTGATGACTATGATGCATGTCCATGCAGTGTAGATTGGGGTAGAGGTAGCAGAACTGTAACAACGTCAGATGTTGACTTTGTCGAAGTCATGGCGAGGACTCCGGTACAAACGTTGGTGTTGGCAGCGACTTTTATGGTGATGTCGACGTAGAGCTTATCCAGGAGCGGAGGGAGGGGGGCTAGGGGGGCCTAGCGCTCTCCAACAGTCTACAAATCCCTCCACTAATCCCTCATTAGCTCTTAAATATTAGTGTTTATTAGTTCATTTACGAAGATCTGGCCCCTCACAATAGAAGTTGCCCCCCTATCTTCTCTTCCTGCCTCCACCCTTGAGCTTGTCGTACTGATAATGTATTGTAAAATACATTGCTAGCGGTTAGGACATTTTCCTCTTCGGTTCTTATGATCTTCTCATTTAATACAAATAGAAGAATATAGAGACACAAAATAAGAGAATTATTTTTATTCTCTTAATATTAATATTATTATACATAATTCTGATAAGATCTAAGAGTTTGATAATAGCCCACTAGAGAATTCATTCTTCTCTGGTTTTTAGACTAGAGTGAATACGTTTTACAACATACTTATTTTCATTCTTCTCACGTTTTTAGACTAGAGTGAATATGTTTTACAACATACTTATTTGACTCTCATGCTGGAAACAAAGCTTCCAGCGAAAACATTGTTGCAACCAAGTGTTAACGAAGCAGAGCATCCAATCACAGACAGCATGTGGGACCAAAGCCATCTTGCCAAGGTGGACCCATCTGGTGTAAATGGCCAACTCGGTAATAAAAGGCTAAATGCACAAGTATAGGCTGTTTGGTAAAACTTCTATGACGAAAACAACTCCAGCTGTGGTTTTTATAGTGGCCCAGATTCTTTAGTGGAGATAAAGCTATTTTTGAAAAATGTTTGGTCAACTTCACCTAGCTGTTGAAATGAGTAAAATGTCCATAGTGCTCTTCTCTTTTTTTCCTTTTTTCTTTTCTTTCTTATTTTTTCCTTTTCCCTTTCCTTTCCTATTTATCTTTTCTTTTCTATCCTCTCTCTGCCTTACTATCCCACATCTCCCCACCCGCACCGGACTCTCTCCACGCATGCGACCGTCGTCTCCACACGGACGCGGACGGGATCTCCTCCACGCGGACTGCACCGGAGTCCGCTACCTCCCCGCGCTGGTCTCCGCGCCCCTGACCGCGCCAGCCTCCTCGCGGCCTCCCCGCGCCGGGTCCTCGCCCGGCCACACCCCTCCCCACGCCGGCGGAAGGCTCCTCCCCGCGCCGGTCTCCTCGCCTTCTTGCCCGGCCTCGCCGCTTCCCGCGTCAGCTGGAGGCCCCTCCCCACGTCCCTGGGGCAGATTTGCCAACCACCATGCGCTGGGCCCACCGAAGTGACGAAGAGCTGGGCGAAGCTCCTTTTTTCAGCTCCCCCTCTCGCCTGCAGGCTGCAGCCTCAGTCACCGCGATTTGCGGAGCTTCTCAGGTGAAGTTGTTTTAGTTTTGACCGTTTGGTAGAAGAGTTGGGGAGGCTGTTGGTGGAGCCGGTGAAGAAGCGCAGCGCAGACGGTGGGTTTTCATCTTACATCTCTACCCTCACGAGAAATTCAAATTCCAAACACAAACCTTTCCAAAAAATCGAAACCCCACCTCGCCGGAGCAGTAGCCACTGTCGAGAGGCCTCACTTCCGTTCCCCATCGCCCGGAGGTTTGTCTCGGGTGATCGGAAGGGGATGGAGTTCACGGAGGCGTTCAAGCAGACGGGCCCGTGCTCCTTCTCCCCCGACTCGCGCTTCCTCGCTATTGCCGTAGACTACCGCCTCGTCGTCCGGGACGTCGTCTCACTGAAGGTACCCGCACCGTTCGTTCTCCCATCTGCTTTCTCTCAGTCGATCTCTGGGCTCGTGAGTCGGAATGTGGGTTTAGGGTTTGGGTTCCTGGTGTAATCGCTGAATCTGGAATTGTGGACTTGGGTAATGTGACTCCGTGCTGCTCTAATTCGAGCCTCCGTGCTGCTCTAATTCGAGCCTGCTAATCCATGAAATGCGCCTACTTCTGCCGATCTGAAATCCTAGGGTTCAGGACTAGATTGTGCTTAGCTCAATTTCACGGTGCACTTTGGACCGATGAATCTCTGTACCAAATGGTAAGGGGCCTGACCTGGAGGTTGACTGGCGCATGGCTCTGAATGGGTGTATCAGCTAGCATTTTGCATTTGGCACTATTTTGTCTGAGAACTGTGTTTTGATTGCTTGGATCCTGAAAGTTCCATGAACACTTAGGTGTTTGGCTCAGCCACACAGCTCCGGCTTCAATTCTCGGAGCTGGGTATTCCTAGCACCAAGAATTTATGAAGCTGGAACTAGGGCAAAGCGGGAGTGTTTAGGTAAGTCATTTTGTTTCCAGTCTAGATTGAGAGTACTTACTCAAATAGGCCTTAATTTTTATACAAACTCCAAACCTGAAGAGTACCTGGGAGCTAGAGCACTGCCAAATGGGGCCTTTACGTTTCATGCGTGTATATGCAAATTTCACATCAAGTATTATGGTAAAAAAAATTTCAAGAATGGTCACATCGTGTATATGTCTTCCAAGTTTCTTATTTACCATATTTTTTAGACAGAGTCTTATTTACCATATAGATGAACTCATGGGGTATATTAATTTCAAGTTTGGTTTTTTTTTTTTTGGGAAAACTGAACACTTGAGTTTGATGAATCATGTTGTAATAAGTAATACCATATTAAATAATGTTTCCTGGACTCCTAAAACTTTGGAAACATATTTGTGTTCATCAAATTTTATGATTGTCATGTTTTTGTGAATCAATTACTTGTATTTTTCATGGTTTTCTTAAAAAAACCACTATCTGTCGTAGCTCCGCTATAGCTTTATAGCTCCTGGAAAAATAGATGCCACTATTTGCTAATATAACCCGCAATTTTAAACCTTGTCTTGACGATAAGTAAACAAAGGTTTTCAGGGGGAGACCTTGCGGCCGGTCGCTCTTGTGGACACGGCCTCTCTGTTTCTTTCCGGTCCCTCTGGCACTTAACCGTCACCCCTCTTCTCTTAGGTGGCTAGCCATAGCTTTTCTTCTTTTGTTGTCACTCTGCCATCATTGTGGCCGCTTTTTTTTATTAGGAAGCTCGTTGAACTTCCCCCTTCTACGTGCAATGCACGTTCTCAGAAAAAACATGTGGGAGAGATAAGATTACAAGTCTACTACAGACTGCAGGAGCATAAAATTGCTAGAGAATAACCCATTGAGTGTTTTAGTTTCTGTTTTGTTAGATACGATAAGATCCTAGTCTCCTATGGGCCACTACATCCAGCTTCAGTTGAGAAGGGAATTCATCATGCAATAAATGTTTAAAAAAAAAAGAGTAATCCAAAGGTCTGCGGGTGGAAAATATAGAAAAGCAATAGCATGAGAAGTCGTATGAAATGATCATGCTTAAACTGACCTGCACCATTGTCTTGCATGTTACGAGAGAAGCCTTCACTTAGACATAACTCTGACATATCAAGCTGCCATGGGTCATCCACTTCCTGCCCATATTTGGCAGTTGAAATTAGATATCATGATTATTTATCAGAGAAGTAAATTTAGACCATTCTGCGGTGCTAATATAGCAAGTCAACAAAATAATCGACTGAGTTACCTTATATATAGCAGCATTGCAAGGACTTCGCATATACGCTGCATGTGAGAACTCTGCAAAAGTTTTCCACGTCAGGTGATTCAAAGTCCGCACTGCTTGATCATAGCTGCCCACTGCTAAAAACTGTCCACATGGTGACCAAGCAACAGTTTTCACACCTAACCCACTTTCATAAGCTAGATACTTGAACAAGCACCTTCCGTCCGGTGAATATATCAGAACCTATAAATGACAAAAAAAAAGGATGTCAGAACCTGTAATAGGCTTGGTCCTTGAAGGATCATTTTAGTTAGTATCTGCACAATTATATTATGCTTAGTTTAAAGTAGGAAAAAGAACAAAATGTTTTTTCACAACAAGCTGAAATAAACTCTTTAGAGTTGACTGTTAGTGGTTAACCTATGAAGCATAATACAGAAGGTTCAATCATTAAAACCTACATACGACAACAATAACTAAGGCACAAGATTGATAACCTAAAAGAAAACATATGCTTCCTTTAGGAAAAAGAGAGATCATGGTACAAGACAAACAAGTTAACTCGGAGCAACGACACCTCAATTCAGGGCTATTAAAATTGAATTAGCAGAACAAATGTTTGCCAGCTACAAAATTGCTATGTAAGATGATGAGATACTGAAAGTAAAGATAATTTTCATGAACACATATAAAGAGGATTGAAGTTGCTCACAGAAATGCAAGTGAATGTCAGATCACACAAAAAGTGACATGGATTTGTGAAGAGAAAGTGCAGCACCTTGTATTCAAGAAGTGAATCCCAGACAACAATAGCACTATCATCTGGTGACCATTCAACACCAGCTAAGTCTACCGTGTCAACGGCAAAGACAGTCATTATCTCCCAGGAGTGACATGAGAGCAAATTTATGTAATCCTTGCAATCACGCCTGGTGCAGATTGCAGCAAACTTCCCATCCTTGGTAAAAGAAACACCTCTAGAACCATGCTTTGGCCACTGGACATGCACGCATGCTGTATTTACGAGAGACCACACAGTGAGACGGAGCTGAAACTCGGACGTAGTGAGTATATGACGACTGTCAGGGCTCCAGCGAGCATATGCAATCCCTGCAGGACCTTCATCAATCTTGCAGGTCCAGTCAGGCTGGCTCAGTGACCAAGCCTGCACCATGGGCGCTTGTAAAGTCCACATAGAATATATTCTGAATCCGGTGCCCACTCCACAGAGCTTATCTTGTTCACACATGAAAACAATTGTACCACCTGCATAAGTGAGTTCAAGCATACATCAATGAGCAAGCTTAGGGACACATTAATGTGGTGCCTCAATGTGAGCACACATATTTTACAACAACATGAGTTCATGCCAAACTTGAAATTAATATACCCCATGAGTTCATCTATATGGTAAATAAGACTCTGTCTAAAAAATATGGTAAATAAGAAACTTGGAAGACATATACACGATGTGACCATTCTTGAATTTTTTTTACCATAATACTTGATGTGAAATTTGCATATACACGCATGAAACGTAAAGGCCCCATTTGGCAGTGCTCTAGCTCCCAGGTACTCTTCAGGTTTGGAGTTTGTATAAAAAATTAAGGCCTATTTGAGTAAGTACTCTCAATCTAGACTGGAAACAAAATGACTTACCTAAACACTCCCGCTTTGCCCTAGTTCCAGCTTCATAAATTCTTGGTGCTAGGAATACCCAGCTCCGAGAATTGAAGCCGGAGCTGTGTGGCTGAGCCAAACACCTAAGTGTTCATGGAACTTTCAGGATCCAAGCAATCAAAACACAGTTCTCAGACAAAATAGTGCCAAATGCAAAATGCTAGCTGATACACCCATTCAGAGCCATGCGCCAGTCAACCTCCAGGTCAGGCCCCTTACCATTTGGTACAGAGATTCATCGGTCCAAAGTGCACCGTGAAATTGAGCTAAGCACAATCTAGTCCTGAACCCTAGGATTTCTGATCGGCAGAAGTAGGCGCATTTCATGGATTAGCAGGCTCGAATTAGAGCAGCACGGAGGCTCGAATTAGAGCAGCACGGAGTCACATTACCCAAGTCCACAATTCCAGATTCAGCGATTACACCAGGAACCCAAACCCTAAACCCACATTCCGACTCACGAGCCCAGAGATCGACTGAGAGAAAGCAGATGGGAGAACGAACGGTGCGGGTACCTTCAGTGAGACGACGTCCCGGACGACGAGGCGGTAGTCTACGGCAATAGCGAGGAAGCGCGAGTCGGGGGAGAAGGAGCACGGGCCCGTCTGCTTGAACGCCTCCGTGAACTCCATCCCCTTCCGATCACCCGAGACAAACCTCCGGGCGATGGGGAACGGAAGTGAGGCCTCTCGACAGTGGCTACTGCTCCGGCGAGGTGGGGTTTCGATTTTTTGGAAAGGTTTGTGTTTGGAATTTGAATTTCTCGTGAGGGTAGAGATGTAAAGATGAAAACCCACCGTCTGCGCTGCGCTTCTTCACCGGCTCCACCAACAGCCTCCCCAACTCTTCTACCAAACGGTCAAAACTAAAACAACTTCACCTGAGAAGCTCCGCAAATCGCGGTGACTGAGGCTGCAGCCTGCAGGCGAGAGGGGGAGCTGAAAAAAGGAGCTTCGCCCAGCTCTTCGTCACTTCGGTGGGCCCAGCGCATGGTGGTTGGCAAATCTGCCCCAGGGACGTGGGGAGGGGCCTCCAGCTGACGCGGGGAAGCGGCGAGGCCGGGCAAGAAGGCGAGGAGACCGGCGCGGGGAGGAGCCTTCCGCCGGCGTGGGGAGGGGTGTGGCCGGGCGAGGACCCGGCGCGGGGAGGCCGCGAGGAGGCTGGCGCGGTCAGGGGCGCGGAGACCAGCGCGGGGAGGTAGCGGACTCCGGTGCAGTCCGCGTGGAGGAGATCCCGTCCGCGTCCGTGTGGAGACGACGGTCGCATGCGTGGAGAGAGTCCGGTGCGGTGGGGAGATGTGGGATAGTAAGGCAGAGAGAGGATAGAAAAGAAAAGATAAATAGGAAAGGAAAGGGAAAAGGAAAAAATAAGAAAGAAAAGAAAAAGGAAAAAAAGAGAAGAGCACTATGGACATTTTACTCATTTCAACAGCTAGGTGAAGTTGACCAAACATTTTTCAAAAATAGCTTTATCTCCACTAAAGAATCTGGGCCACTATAAAAACCACAGCTGGAGTTGTTTTCGTCATAGAAGTTTTACCAAACAGGCCTATACTTGTGCATTTAGCCTTTTATTACCGAGTTGGCCATTTACACCAGATGGGTCCACCTTGGCAAGATGGCTTTGGTCCCACATGCTGTCTGTGATTGGATGCTCTGCTTCGTTAACACTTGGTTGCAACAATGTTTTCGCTGGAAGCTTTGTTTCCAGCATGAGAGTCAAATAAGTATGTTGTAAAACATATTCACTCTAGTCTAAAAACGTGAGAAGAATGAAAATAAGTATGTTGTAAAACGTATTCACTCTAGTCTAAAAACCAGAGAAGAATGAATTCTCTAGTGGGCTATTATCAAACTCTTAGATCTTATCAGAATTATGTATAATAATATTAATATTAAGAGAATAAAAATAATTCTCTTATTTTGTGTCTCTATATTCTTCTATTTGTATTAAATGAGAAGATCATAAGAACCGAAGAGGAAAATGTCCTAACCGCTAGCAATGTATTTTACAATACATTATCAGTACGACAAGCTCAAGGGTGGAGGCAGGAAGAGAAGATAGGGGGGCAACTTCTATTGTGAGGGGCCAGATCTTCGTAAATGAACTAATAAACACTAATATTTAAGAGCTAATGAGGGATTAGTGGAGGGATTTGTAGACTGTTGGAGAGCGCTAGGCCCCCCTAGCCCCCTCCCTCCGCTCCTGGATAAGCTCTACGTCGACATCACCATAAAAGTCGCTGCCAACACCAACGTTTGTACCGGAGTCCTCGCCATGACTTCGACAAAGTCAACATCTGACGTTGTTACAGTTCTGCTACCTCTACCCCAATCTACACTGCATGGACATGCATCATAGTCATCAAGCTAATAATTCTACTACAATACCAAAACGCCCTATGTGGTATGTATCTACAAATAATGTCAAATATTTAGGCAAACCTAGACATGTTTTAATCCAAAAATAAATAGCAAAAGATTTGTGATAAACATGTGCATGTGTGATCTACTCGCAATTGACATAAACAACATAATGATCATATAAATAACATAGAAACATAAGTTGCAATTTTGTACACTGAGGCGGGGCCAGTGCTGGAGACATTGGAGGCATCGTTGCTTAGGTCCATTGACCAAGCTTGTTTGATGTAGTCGATCAAAAGCAAAGAGTCATGTAGTTGTCGCTCGCCGTGTACTGGAGATACGAGCAGTCGCACAAAGGCTGCACTCCCAAAAAAAACAAGTCACTTGTCACCTGTCTAGGTTCGCAGCGCAGGTCGTGGTTCCAGAGGTATGCTCTCCCAGGTCACCTATGCGCGCATGCATTCACGAGAAAGGGAAACTCAAAAACAACAACAACAACAACAACAACAGAGAATGGAGGTCGTGGGTATATGAGGTGTGTTCATATGACAAGC
>JAHUYU010000800.1:0-18396 GCA_030439765.1 Tripidium arundinaceum | reverse complement strand
ATCCCGTCACATCGAATCTTTGGACGTATGTATGAAGTATTAAATGTAGATAAAAAATAACTAATTGTACAATTCGTCTGTAAATGTCGAGACGAATCTTTTGAGCCTAGTTAATCCATGATTAGATAAATTTTACCAAATAACAACGAAAAGTGCTACATGAACTTTACACCCACTTTTACACCATCTAAACACTACCTTAGTACCCGTCTTGGTTATTTTAAGACTGGAGGGGGTAGTTTATTAATGTGTTGTGTTTTTATCATTTTTTTCAAATAATCTGTGACATACTAAAGACAAAAAAAATCATGCCAATTTTCTCAACTACATGTTGTGGATTCGTCTTGGCGCGGTGACAGATTGCGCTAAGGATTTTGGCCCCAGCTCAAACAAACAAACAAGTAATCATAGGTTCTTTTCCCGTTACAGCTGGTATGCATTCTCTTCCCGTTACCGCTGATTTGATGAAGATACGTGGTAGTCCATGAAGCGAAGGTTGCAGGTACGTACTAGGTAGTACTAGTCACAATTCACTAGTCAAGCACCGGCATAAAAGCTGTTAGCAAGTTCCACGGAAGAGCTTGCTGTTCCTTGCAGCAAACTAAATTGTACTAGGCCTTGTTTAATTTAAATTCTAAGTTTTTTTACTCTCTCTGTATCACATCAATTTTTAGCCGTTTGTATAGAGTATTAAATATAGGTAAAAAAATAACTAATTATACAGTTTAGTTGGAAATCACGAGATGAATCTTTTAAGTCTAGTTGATCTACGATTGGACAATATTTACAAAATAAGACGAAAGTGGTACTATTTATCGGGTTCACTTTTTTTTTTGCAAGTGAACAAGGCCCTAGTCACAATTCGTCCCATGTCGGATGGACGATGTGAGGTCACCCATCATCATTGTCCAATGATCGTAGTCCTATAAAGGGTGTGTTTAGTTCGCGAAAATTTTTGGCTGAAAGCCATGACTGAAAGTATTTTTCGCTGATTTATTGTGAGAGAAAAATACTATTCGTTGGCTCATAAAGTACGGCTTATAGGGCTAAACATTGATCGCCCGATATCTCAAGCCTCTATTCAAACAACCCTAGAGCGCATGCGTGTGGTTGCTACTCCCTAACCACGTGGGTGTGTGTTGTGTCTGAGCCAAGGGCAAGAACATACAAATATAACCTCACTCGCACTGCTGCTGATAAGAACACCCCGACTTCAACAACGCATTCGCTACCAGCTTCAATGAAGCGATCAACTCCCTCGTGCTCCTGGAACTCCCTCTCCTTGACCGTTCCTTCACCTGGAGTAACAAGCATGAGCGCCCGACTTGTAGCATAACCTCCTAAATTATATGGCCCACATGCACCTGTCATTGTCCCTAAGACCTCTGACGGCTATGCATGTACACCAGATAACCTAAGAAGATCTGTCGGGTGCCCTCGCAGGACCCCGATTCAACTACATTTGACAACTCATACCAGGATCAACAAAGGAGTAACTACAACATTACAACATTTATTACAAAACTTTACATCAGAGTACGGAAGAATAACAACAATGAATTTATAAATCATGATTAAGTTAACTTTTTACAAACTTAACTTGTATTGCGGAAGTCGAGTAGAACTACAGAAGACAACTTAGGCAGAGCACCTAAGTTAGGAGAGGACAATCAGATCATGTCGAGCCCTATTTAAACATTTTCAGAAAATAAAAAGAATCACATTCAAGGACTGACAGTCGGGACCCGTGTCAGCACAGTACCCACCCGCGCTGACCACGTCGCCCGCCGGCTTTGACCAACGATATCTCACCGGCGGCGACCTCGCCGGTCGCGTAAAGGGTTCTGGCGTGACCCTCTTGGCATGGCGTATCTACCTAGGGGCAAAAATCAACAGCTAGTGCACGACGGCGAGCACAGCAACGGCCATGGCGGCTCGGCGGCACGGCGGCGCTGCGAATACGGTGAACGGCAAGGTCAGCAGCGTTGGCGAAGCTATGCGAAGCATCACCGAGTTCAGGCAAACATGTTAGACTAGTTAATTAGGCGAGTTAGGCTCGCGACGAGCTCGGCCATGTGTAAGGCGGCACGCCAGAGCAGAGCTCGCCGGTGAACGCACGGTCCAGCGAACTGGGGGGCCAACAGATCAACGACTTATCATTTTAGCATCACAGGATCAAGGCGAACTTAGAACCGAAGACGGTTGAAAGAATAGCTCACCGGAGCGAGCTGGCCACAGCGAGGCGAGCTCGGCGGCGCTGCGGTCGGTTGTGAGGAAGATGGTGGTGCGTCGGGCGGCTTCGACGATGGAAAACGTCACGGGTTGGTTAAAATGAAGCGCAAAGAAGTGGAGGAGCTGTGATCAAAGTGAATTGGATGGCGATGGCTCGACGGTGACGAATTTCACCGCGAGCAAAGAGCTCAACGGCGACAGCGAGAATGAGGAAAAGAAGAAAATGGCAACCTCGCCGGCTGATATAGGACCAGGAAAGGAATGGTCAGGTGGCAGGCGCCATCACGACCCTGCCCAAGTGGTTGGCCGCGCGCGTCGGCCGGAGAACGCGCGAGAACATCCACGACGATGCCGGCGACCGCGCGAGAGAAGAGGAAAAAGCAAAACAGAACACGTCGGTTACTGTAGCATCAATACCACCTCATTCCTACATTTTCTGTTTTCTTTAAATTACTCCCAAATTTGCATAGCAACTTTAAAATCTCCAAAAACAAAAGTTGTTCAACTTTTCGATATCTCCAACTTTGCTTTTTGGACCAAACTCAGGTTTTGAATAGTTTTTGAAATTTGAAATCAAATTCAAATGGGAGCACTTTTAGGATTTCAGAAAATTCAAAATTACTTTAAATTTTTGAATAAAACTTGAAAATATGTAAAAAGAGAAAATGTATAACTTTTGAAGATCTACGGCTTTCATAATTGGGCCATCACCCAATTATGCCTAGTTTTTGAAATTGAGTTGAAATTCAAATTTGGGATTTGAATCTTTTCAATTTTTTCAAAATTTTACATTGAAACTTTGAAAACTCAAAACTTCAAACTTGTAGCACTTGAAAAGATCTACAAACTTGGTTTTAAACTTTTTCCCAAATTTTGCTTAGATTTTGAATTATTTCAAAAGGGGTAAAATCAGGGTTTTGAATTCAATTGATTATTCTTTTTAACTAAAATATGATTAATTATTTAACACTAATAAAACATTATTTCATGTGATAAGAAACATGGCATTATTAACGTATTAAGCATACTAATAAAAATAACATATCACATCGCTATTGAAACATGTAAAACACGTATATAAAACATGAAACATTCTATTGCAACATATGAAACACTACCAAGCAACACATGAAACATCACTATGCAACAGAGACCTGATATATGAAACATTGATTATGCAACATGAAATGCATCTTCTGCCTTGATGTATGCATGATCAGTACTTAATCAAGTTTTAACTGCTTTTTAACATCTGGGATGTTACAGCCTATCCCCCTTAAAGAAATCTCGTCCTGAGATTTCGGAACGACATAACCCGTGGGGTTACATAAGGGAAAAGGAAATGTGTCAAGCACATTAACCTTGAGAAAGTTCACAAAGTAACAAGGATTGGTTCAAGAATTACAACCAATTTCATAACTATGGTTGTAATTAACAAGGTATTTAGAGAACTCCCGAAGACATGGATTATTCCAAAAAGAAATTCCAAGAGAATCGAAAGCATGTCAACTACGGCCTGTAATGAATCATGGTCATAGACCTTGCTATAGTAAATACCCCGTATTCCCGTACAGTGATCAGCCATAGGGATTTCCAAGATACTTGCTATACCATTGTTACAGATCATGGTACCACTATAGGGTACAATTGTAGCAAATTTTAAGAAAACAGGGTCTTCTGTTGAAACAAAAATATTCACAGAAGAGATCAAGATTATAATCCATGATTTGATAATGGTTCCAACATCAAGGATTAAGATAATTCAAAAGAAGTATGGGCATGAATTCTTAAGACATATTGCAAATAGTGAGGGCACATTAGTTGCAGAGCTATAATGGATCACGACCACAGACCTCGATACCTGCGCGCGCCTAGCAGAAACCTATGTGACCCGGACACACAAGAGATCCTAGGTTCCGACGCGGCACCGTGGTCACGGAACGTGGCACCATTATAGGGCACAATAGCGATAACCCTCGTCTCACAATATTGAAAATGTAACCGAGATCAGAAGTCGGTCACAATCACAAGGCATCTAGGGACTCAAAAGAATTATTTTGAATCCCTAAGGAGTGTCCAGAGAATGAAAACACCCTAATTGTGGACTATAAGGAATCATGATCATAGACCTTGATAACAGCGAGTGTCCCGTATTTCCTTATGGTAGCAAGTCACAAGAAACTCTAGGATACAACGTTGTTCTATTGTCACTGATCATGGTACCAGCATAGGGCACAACTGCAGTAACTTGTTTGACAATGTCAGTATTATAACCAAGATCAGAGATTGGTTATAATAACAAAGGATCTGGAGAGGTTAGAATTCCCTGACGAATGTCCAACGAGTGAAAACACATTAATTGTGAGCTATAATGGTTCAGGAGCACCGACTACGGTACCAGTGCATGTTCTGGTGGAACTCGTGTGGTCGCGAATCACAGAGTATCCCAGGTTTGACACAGCACTATAGTCACGGGTCGAGGCACCACTATAGAGCACAACTAAAGTAACTCTCCTCAAACACATGTAAGTGATCAATATCAAAGTAATAGCATGTGTCAAGATGGAAGAAATCAAAACATGACACATGCATACATTGAGAAGTCAATGCAAGGAGTAGTCCCAGTTTTTACAGGGATTCGACATGATAAATAAAGTGCATCCAGAAGCCCCCCAAAGATTAGGAACTTGTGGAGCATGGATCATCAAAGGACTAATAAAACCTGGTACAGGACGGGATTCATCAATAGAACAGCTATAACGAATAATAACTGCTTTCCCAAACATAAGGAGGGAATTTCTTTTTGGAATAATCCATGTCTTCGGGAGTTCTCTAAATACCTTGTTAATTACAACCATAGTTATGAAATTGGTTGTAATTCTTGAACCAATCCTTGTTACTTTGTGAACTTTCTCAAGGTTAATGTGCTTGACACATTTCCTTTTCCCTTATGTAACCCCACGGGTTATGTCGTTCCGAAATCTCAGGACGAGATTTCTTTAAGGGGGATAGGCTGTAACATCCCAGATGTTAAAAAGCAGTTAAAACTTGATTAAGTACTGATCATGCATACATCAAGGCAGAAGATGCATTTCATGTTGCATAATCAATGTTTCATATATCAGGTCTCTGTTGCATAGTGATGTTTCATGTGTTGCTTGGTAGTGTTTCATATGTTGCAATAGAATGTTTCATGTTTTATATACGTGTTTTACATGTTTCAATAGCGATGTGATATGTTATTTTTATTAGTATGCTTAATACGTTAATAATGCCATGTTTCTTATCACATGAAATAATGTTTTATTAGTGTTAAATAATTAATCATATTTTAGTTAAAAAGAATAATCAATTGAATTCAAAACCCTGATTTTACCCCTTTTGAAATAATTCAAAATCTAAGCAAAATTTGGGAAAAAGTTTAAAACCAAGTTTGTAGATCTTTTCAAGTGCTACAAGTTTGAAGTTTTGAGTTTTCAAAGTTTCAATGTAAAATTTTGAAAAAAATTGAAAAGATTCAAATCCCAAATTTGAATTTCAACTCAATTTCAAAAACTAGGCATAATTGGGTGATGGCCCAATTATGAAAGCCGTAGATCTTCAAAAGTTATACATTTTCTCTTTTTACATATTTTCAAGTTTTATTCAAAAATTTAAAGTAATTTTGAATTTTCTGAAATCCTAAAAGTGCTCCCATTTGAATTTGATTTCAAATTTCAAAAACTATTCAAAACCTGAGTTTGGTCCAAAAAGCAAAGTTGGAGATATCGAAAAGTTGAACAACTTTTGTTTTTGGAGATTTTAAAGTTGCTATGCAAATTTGGGAGTAATTTAAAGAAAACAGAAAATGTAGGAATGAGGTGGTATTGATGCTACAGTAACCGACGTGTTCTGTTTTGCTTTTTCCTCTTCTCTCGCGCGGTCGCCGGCATCGTCGTGGATGTTCTCGCGCGTTCTCCGGCCGACGCGCGCGGCCAACCACTTGGGCAGGGTCGTGATGGCGCCTGCCACCTGACCATTCCTTTCCTGGTCCTATATCAGCCGGCGAGGTTGCCATTTTCTTCTTTTCCTCATTCTCGCTGTCGCCGTTGAGCTCTTTGCTCGCGGTGAAATTCGTCACCGTCGAGCCATCGCCATCCAATTCACTTTGATCACAGCTCCTCCACTTCTTTGCGCTTCATTTTAACCAACCCGTGACGTTTTCCATCGTCGAAGCCGCCCGACGCACCACCATCTTCCTCACAACCGACCGCAGCGCCGCCGAGCTCGCCTCGCTGTGGCCAGCTCGCTCCGGTGAGCTATTCTTTCAACCGTCTTCGGTTCTAAGTTCGCCTTGATCCTGTGATGCTAAAATGATAAGTCGTTGATCTGTTGGCCCCCCAGTTCGCTGGACCGTGCGTTCACCGGCGAGCTCTGCTCTGGCGTGCCGCCTTACACATGGCCGAGCTCGTCGCGAGCCTAACTCGCCTAATTAACTAGTCTAACATGTTTGCCTGAACTCGGTGATGCTTCGCATAGCTTCGCCAACGCTGCTGACCTTGCCGTTCACCGTATTCGCAGCGCCGCCGTGCCGCCGAGCCGCCATGGCCGTTGCTGTGCTCGCCGTCGTGCACTAGCTGTTGATTTTTGCCCCTAGGTAGATACGCCATGCCAAGAGGGTCACGCCAGAACCCTTTACGCGACCGGCGAGGTCGCCGCCGGTGAGATATCGTTGGTCAAAGCCGGCGGGCGACGTGGTCAGCGCGGGTGGGTACTGTGCTGACACGGGTCCCGACTGTCAGTCCTTGAATGTGATTCTTTTTATTTTCTGAAAATGTTTAAATAGGGCTCGACATGATCTGATTGTCCTCTCCTAACTTAGGTGCTCTGCCTAAGTTGTCTTCTGTAGTTCTACTCGACTTCCGCAATACAAGTTAAGTTTGTAAAAAGTTAACTTAATCATGATTTATAAATTCATTGTTGTTATTCTTCCGTACTCTGATGTAAAGTTTTGTAATAAATGTTGTAATGTTGTAGTTACTCCTTTGTTGATCCTGGTATGAGTTGTCAAATGTAGTTGAATCGGGGTCCTGCGAGGGCACCCGACAGATCTTCTTAGGTTATCTGGTGTACATGCATAGCCGTCAGAGGTCTTAGGGACAATGACAGGTGCATGTGGGCCATATAATTTAGGAGGTTATGCTACAAGTCGGGCGCTCATGCTTGTTACTCCAGGTGAAGGAACGGTCAAGGAGAGGGAGTTCCAGGAGCACGAGGGAGTTGATCGCTTCATTGAAGCTGGTAGCGAATGCGTTGTTGAAGTCGGGGGTGTTCTTATCAGCAGCAGTGCGAGTGAGGTTATATTTGTATGTTCTTGCCCTTGGCTCAGACACAACACACACCCACGTGGTTAGGGAGTAGCAACCACACGCATGCGCTCTAGGGTTGTTTGAATAGAGGCTTGAGATATCGGGCGATCAATGTTTAGCCCTATAAGCCGTACTTTATGAGCCAACGAATAGTATTTTTCTCTCACAATAAATCAGCGAAAAATACTTTCAGTCATGGCTTTCAGCCAAAAATTTTCGCGAACTAAACACACCCTTTATAGGACTACGATCATTGGACAATGATGATGGGTGACCTCACATCGTCCATCCGACATGGGACGAATTGTGACTAGGGCCTTGTTCACTTGCAAAAAAAAAAGTGAACCCGATAAATAGTACCACTTTCGTCTTATTTTGTAAATATTGTCCAATCGTAGATCAACTAGACTTAAAAGATTCATCTCGTGATTTCCAACTAAACTGTATAATTAGTTATTTTTTTACCTATATTTAATACTCTATACAAACGGCTAAAAATTGATGTGATACAGAGAGAGTAAAAAAACTTAGAATTTAAATTAAACAAGGCCTAGTACAATTTAGTTTGCTGCAAGGAACAGCAAGCTCTTCCGTGGAACTTGCTAACAGCTTTTATGCCGGTGCTTGACTAGTGAATTGTGACTAGTACTACCTAGTACGTACCTGCAACCTTCGCTTCATGGACTACCACGTATCTTCATCAAATCAGCGGTAACGGGAAGAGAATGCATACCAGCTGTAACGGGAAAAGAACCTATGATTACTTGTTTGTTTGTTTGAGCTGGGGCCAAAATCCTTAGCGCAATCTGTCACCGCGCCAAGACGAATCCACAACATGTAGTTGAGAAAATTGGCATGATTTTTTTGTCTTTAGTATGTCACAGATTATTTGAAAAAAATGATAAAAACACAACACATTAATAAACTACCCCCTCCAGTCTTAAAATAACCAAGACGGGTACTAAGGTAGTGTTTAGATGGTGTAAAAGTGGGTGTAAAGTTCATGTAGCACTTTTCGTTGTTATTTGGTAAAATTTATCTAATCATGGATTAACTAGGCTCAAAAGATTCGTCTCGACATTTACAGACGAATTGTACAATTAGTTATTTTTTATCTACATTTAATACTTCATACATACGTCCAAAGATTCGATGTGACGGGATTTTTTATCTATATTTAATACTTCATACATACATCCAAGATTCGATGTGACGAGGAATCTTATAAAATTTTTGGAACCGCCTAAAATGACGCTGCGGTCTCTACAACGTACTGACATCTCACAGTTTCATTTTCCACGATTTTGAGGGTGTGTTCACTTTCCATGTAAACCCAAAATATTTTCTCTTCCACCTATTACATCGAATCTTTGAACTTATGCATGGAGTATTAAATGTAGGTAAAAAAAGATAACTAATTACATAGTTTATCTGTAAATATCGAGACGAATCTTTTGAACCTAATTAGTTTATGATCAGACAAATTTTATCGAATAACAACGAAAGATGCCGCTTAAGTAGTGCTCGGATTTCTATGGGCGGCTGCCGCTGACATGCCTAGGCCTGTTACCTACTGATACTCTATGTGCGCAATTTTTATGGGAAATTTTTTTTAAAATCTACAATAGCAGTTTATTTTGGAAAGAGGACGTAAGTATACACCCCGTTCATTTACCTTAAATTTAACTTATACTGATACTTATGTTGAAATATTATGAGAGAAAAATATTATTCTATGGTTGAAAAGTAGCTCAAGCGAACGGGGTCATAAATTTAAGAAATGTCCGATCATAGTTGTTCATAGATAAGAGGCTTTTGGATATCGGAAATGACGTAGGTAGAGTTGTCTGATCATCCGGACGCCCGCATTAGTGGGCATCGACACCTGTCCGAACGGCCCAACACCGCACGGTTATTTCTCTCCAATCTTATCCTCTGATCTCGCTTTTTCACCGCCTACTCTCACCGCACGGTGTCGCTAATGGCAAGGCCGTCGTTTGCCGCTACTGCGGTTCTTCCTCGACTTCGCATGCGGTGAGCTGTGGCTGCCTTCCGCAACCGGTGTGGCTGAGTGGCTTCGCGCTCCGCCTTCACCCACACCCATACGCTCCAAAGCTTCACTCGTCGCCGGCAATAGTTTCCGCGCTGGCCGCTTCGACCGCCATGCGGTTCTTGCCGCGGCTCCTGAACGAATGGTCGCGTCATGCGCACGCGATGCTACCACTCTCACCGCCATCACCACTCACGTGTAGAAGTGTCGGGCCCTAGCGCGGAAGCCCTCCGGCCTCGCCTCCTGCTACAAGTTGTGGCCCCGCTACAGACGAAGGAGGAGGCCACACTAGGATACGTCGCATGTTGCAAGCATATGTTTCAAGTGTTTAAGACATTTTAGAAATACGTTGCAAGTGTTTTATCTGTATATTGCAAAAGTAGATTGGGATGTTGCACATGTTGCAATTGCTATATACATATGTTTCAAATGTATGTTCCAAACATTTCATTTGTTTCATAAGTATGTTGCAAATATTTTATTTGGATGTTGCAAAACTAGATCAGGAGGTTAATAAGTATACAAGTGTTTCATCTTGATGTTTGCATATATTTGCAATGGCTACACACATGCTTTCAAGTTTTTTCTGGTGTTTCACAAGTGTTTCAGACGTATGTTAGTGTTTCATCTGTTTCAGACTTATGTTACAGTTGTGTTTATCAGGATGTTGTAAAAGTAGATCGGGTGTTGCACATGTTGCCATGGGACCCACCTATCGCACCCGCCTGCTGCAACTGCTGGGGCACCACCGTGGTTCACTGTGTGAGCGCCTAAGGCCAGCAGACGCATCCGCGGTGCGTCATCCATAGACGGGGGCAGGTGATTGGGACTCACGCGTGGGTTCCTGCACGCGGACGCGATGGTCGGGCGTAATAGTGCGAGCGAGATGGTAGGATGGTACACAACATGGGGTCCACATGGTGGGCGCACACAGAAATAGGTGACGCGAGCTTCTTTTACGTGTGGTGCGGCCTCCTGCGCAAAGGACCGGAGGCGTCCGATAATTTAGAGCGGCTCGGACATCCGGGCACTAATACCGCCCTTTGAATGTCCGGGCCTGTTTGCTTGGCTGAAAGCCATGACTGAAAGTATTTTTCGCTGATTTATTGTGAGAGAAAAATACTATTCGTTGGCTCATAAAGTACGGCTTATAGGGCTAAACATTGATCGCCCGATATCTCAAGCCTCTATTCAAACAACCCTAGAGCGCATGCGTGTGGTTGCTACTCCCTAACCACGTGGGTGTGTGTTGTGTCTGAGCCAAGGGCAAGAACATACAAATATAACCTCACTCGCACTGCTGCTGATAAGAACACCCCCGACTTCAACAACGCATTCGCTACCAGCTTCAATGAAGCGATCAACTCCCTCGTGCTCCTGGAACTCCCTCTCCTTGACCGTTCCTTCACCTGGAGTAACAAGCATGAGCGCCCGACTTGTAGCATAACCTCCTAAATTATATGGCCCACATGCACCTGTCATTGTCCCTAAGACCTCTGACGGCTATGCATGTACACCAGATAACCTAAGAAGATCTGTCGGGTGCCCTCGCAGGACCCCGATTCAACTACATTTGACAACTCATACCAGGATCAACTTCTCTTCTATGACCTTGATCTAAATTGGTCTCTATCTTACTCAAATTGGAGAACAAGTTGTTGTTGTTTCATGAAACATGGAGACATCTTTCAATGTTTCAAACTCCACCTCCTCCTAACCTCTCTATTTCCACCGCTGCTGTCTCCTGCTTACCGCAATACAAGTTAAGTTTGTAAAAAGTTAACTTAATCATGATTTATAAATTCATTGTTGTTATTCTTCCGTACTCTGATGTAAAGTTTTGTAATAAATGTTGTAATGTTGTAGTTACTCCTTTGTTGATCCTGGTATGAGTTGTCAAATGTAGTTGAATCGGGGTCCTGCGAGGGCACCCGACAGATCTTCTTAGGTTATCTGGTGTACATGCATAGCCGTCAGAGGTCTTAGGGACAATGACAGGTGCATGTGGGCCATATAATTTAGGAGGTTATGCTACAAGTCGGGCGCTCATGCTTGTTACTCCAGGTGAAGGAACGGTCAAGGAGAGGGAGTTCCAGGAGCACGAGGGAGTTGATCGCTTCATTGAAGCTGGTAGCGAATGCGTTGTTGAAGTCGGGGGTGTTCTTATCAGCAGCAGTGCGAGTGAGGTTATATTTGTATGTTCTTGCCCTTGGCTCAGACACAACACACACCCACGTGGTTAGGGAGTAGCAACCACACGCATGCGCTCTAGGGTTGTTTGAATAGAGGCTTGAGATATCGGGCGATCAATGTTTAGCCCTATAAGCCGTACTTTATGAGCCAACGAATAGTATTTTTCTCTCACAATAAATCAGCGAAAAATACTTTCAGTCATGGCTTTCAGCCAAGCAAACAGGCCCGGACATTCAAAGGGCGGTATTAGTGCCCGGATGTCCGAGCCGCTCTAAATTATCGGACGCCTCCGGTCCTTTGCGCAGGAGGCCGCACCACACGTAAAAGAAGCTCGCGTCACCTATTTCTGTGTGCGCCCACCATGTGGACCCCATGTTGTGTACCATCCTACCATCTCGCTCGCACTATTACGCCCGACCATCGCGTCCGCGTGCAGGAACCCACGCGTGAGTCCCAATCACCTGCCCCCGTCTATGGATGACGCACCGCGGATGCGTCTGCTGGCCTTAGGCGCTCACACAGTGAACCACGGTGGTGCCCCAGCAGTTGCAGCAGGCGGGTGCGATAGGTGGGTCCCATGGCAACATGTGCAACACCCGATCTACTTTTACAACATCCTGATAAACACAACTGTAACATAAGTCTGAAACAGATGAAACACTAACATACGTCTGAAACACTTGTGAAACACCAGAAAAAACTTGAAAGCATGTGTGTAGCCATTGCAAATATATGCAAACATCAAGATGAAACACTTGTATACTTATTAACCTCCTGATCTAGTTTTGCAACATCCAAATAAAATATTTGCAACATACTTATGAAACAAATGAAATGTTTGGAACATACATTTGAAACATATGTATATAGCAATTGCAACATGTGCAACATCCCAATCTACTTTTGCAATATACAGATAAAACACTTGCAACGTATTTCTAAAATGTCTTAAACACTTGAAACATATGCTTGCAACATGCGACGTATCCTAGTGTGGCCTCCTCCTTCGTCTGTAGCGGGGGCCACAACTTGTAGCAGGAGGCGAGGCCGGAGGGCTTCCGCGCTAGGGCCCGACACTTCTACACGTGAGTGGTGATGGCGGTGAGAGTGGTAGCATCGCGTGCGCATGACGCGACCATTCGTTCAGGAGCCGCGGCAAGAACCGCATGGCGGTCGAAGCGGCCAGCGCGGAAACTATTGCCGGCGACGAGTGAAGCTTTGGAGCGTATGGGTGTGGGTGAAGGCGGAGCGCGAAGCCACTCAGCCACACCGGTTGCGGAAGGCAGCCACAGCTCACCGCATGCGAAGTCGAGGAAGAACCGCAGTAGCGGCAAACGACGGCCTTGCCATTAGCGACACCGTGCGGTGAGAGTAGGCGGTGAAAAAGCGAGATCAGAGGATAAGATTGGAGAGAAATAACCGTGCGGTGTTGGGCCGTTCGGACAGGTGTCGATGCCCACTAATGCGGGCGTCCGGATGATCAGACACTCTACCTACGTCATTTCCGATATCCAAAAGCCTCTTATCTATGAACAACTATGATCGGACATTTCTTAAATTTATGACCCCGTTCGCTTGAGCTACTTTTCAACCATAGAATAATATTTTTCTCTCATAATATTTCAACATAAGTATCAGTATAAGTTAAATTTAAGGTAAATGAACGGGGTGTATACTTACGTCCTCTTTCCAAAATAAACTGCTATTGTAGATTTTAAAAAAAATTTCCCATAAAAATTGCGCACATAGAGTATCAGTAGGTAACAGGCCTAGGCATGTCAGCGGCAGCCGCCCATAGAAATCCGAGCACTACTTAAGCGGCATCTTTCGTTGTTATTCGATAAAATTTGTCTGATCATAAACTAATTAGGTTCAAAAGATTCGTCTCGATATTTACAGATAAACTATGTAATTAGTTATCTTTTTTTACCTACATTTAATACTCCATGCATAAGTTCAAAGATTCGATGTAATAGGTGGAAGAGAAAATATTTTGGGTTTACATGGAAAGTGAACACACCCTCAAAATCGTGGAAAATGAAACTGTGAGATGTCAGTACGTTGTAGAGACCGCAGCGTCATTTTAGGCGGTTCCAAAAATTTTATAAGATTCCTCGTCACATCGAATCTTGGATGTATGTATGAAGTATTAAATATAGATAAAAAATCCCGTCACATCGAATCTTTGGACGTATGTATGAAGTATTAAATGTAGATAAAAAATAACTAATTGTACAATTCGTCTGTAAATGTCGAGACGAATCTTTTGAGCCTAATTAGTTTATGATCAGACAAATTTTATCGAATAACAACGAAAGATGCCGCTTAAGTAGTGCTCGGATTTCTATGGGCGGCTGCCGCTGACATGCCTAGGCCTGTTACCTACTGATACTCTATGTGCGCAATTTTTATGGGAAATTTTTTTAAAATCTACAATAGCAGTTTATTTTGGAAAGAGGACGTAAGTATACACCCCGTTCATTTACCTTAAATTTAACTTATACTGATACTTATGTTGAAATATTATGAGAGAAAAATATTATTCTATGGTTGAAAAGTAGCTCAAGCGAACGGGGTCATAAATTTAAGAAATGTCCGATCATAGTTGTTCATAGATAAGAGGCTTTTGGATATCGGAAATGACGTAGGTAGAGTGTCTGATCATCCGGACGCCCGCATTAGTGGGCATCGACACCTGTCCGAACGGCCCAACACCGCACGGTTATTTCTCTCCAATCTTATCCTCTGATCTCGCTTTTTCACCGCCTACTCTCACCGCACGGTGTCGCTAATGGCAAGGCCGTCGTTTGCCGCTACTGCGGTTCTTCCTCGACTTCGCATGCGGTGAGCTGTGGCTGCCTTCCGCAACCGGTGTGGCTGAGTGGCTTCGCGCTCCGCCTTCACCCACACCCATACGCTCCAAAGCTTCACTCGTCGCCGGCAATAGTTTCCGCGCTGGCCGCTTCGACCGCCATGCGGTTCTTGCCGCGGCTCCTGAACGAATGGTCGCGTCATGCGCACGCGATGCTACCACTCTCACCGCCATCACCACTCACGTGTAGAAGTGTCGGGCCCTAGCGCGGAAGCCCTCCGGCCTCGCCTCCTGCTACAAGTTGTGGCCCCGCTACAGACGAAGGAGGAGGCCACACTAGGATACGTCGCATGTTGCAAGCATATGTTTCAAGTGTTTAAGACATTTTAGAAATACGTTGCAAGTGTTTTATCTGTATATTGCAAAAGTAGATTGGGATGTTGCACATGTTGCAATTGCTATATACATATGTTTCAAATGTATGTTCCAAACATTTCATTTGTTTCATAAGTATGTTGCAAATATTTTATTTGGATGTTGCAAAACTAGATCAGGAGGTTAATAAGTATACAAGTGTTTCATCTTGATGTTTGCATATATTTGCAATGGCTACACACATGCTTTCAAGTTTTTTCTGGTGTTTCACAAGTGTTTCAGACGTATGTTAGTGTTTCATCTGTTTCAGACTTATGTTACAGTTGTGTTTATCAGGATGTTGTAAAAGTAGATCGGGTGTTGCACATGTTGCCATGGGACCCACCTATCGCACCCGCCTGCTGCAACTGCTGGGGCACCACCGTGGTTCACTGTGTGAGCGCCTAAGGCCAGCAGACGCATCCGCGGTGCGTCATCCATAGACGGGGGCAGGTGATTGGGACTCACGCGTGGGTTCCTGCACGCGGACGCGATGGTCGGGCGTAATAGTGCGAGCGAGATGGTAGGATGGTACACAACATGGGGTCCACATGGTGGGCGCACACAGAAATAGGTGACGCGAGCTTCTTTTACGTGTGGTGCGGCCTCCTGCGCAAAGGACCGGAGGCGTCCGATAATTTAGAGCGGCTCGGACATCCGGGCACTAATACCGCCCTTTGAATGTCCGGGCCTGTTTGCTTGGCTGAAAGCCATGACTGAAAGTATTTTTCGCTGATTTATTGTGAGAGAAAAATACTATTCGTTGGCTCATAAAGTACGGCTTATAGGGCTAAACATTGATCGCCCGATATCTCAAGCCTCTATTCAAACAACCCTAGAGCGCATGCGTGTGGTTGCTACTCCCTAACCACGTGGGTGTGTGTTGTGTCTGAGCCAAGGGCAAGAACATACAAATATAACCTCACTCGCACTGCTGCTGATAAGAACACCCCCGACTTCAACAACGCATTCGCTACCAGCTTCAATGAAGCGATCAACTCCCTCGTGCTCCTGGAACTCCCTCTCCTTGACCGTTCCTTCACCTGGAGTAACAAGCATGAGCGCCCGACTTGTAGCATAACCTCCTAAATTATATGGCCCACATGCACCTGTCATTGTCCCTAAGACCTCTGACGGCTATGCATGTACACCAGATAACCTAAGAAGATCTGTCGGGTGCCCTCGCAGGACCCCGATTCAACTACATTTGACAACTCATACCAGGATCAACAAAGGAGTAACTACAACATTACAACATTTATTACAAAACTTTACATCAGAGTACGGAAGAATAACAACAATGAATTTATAAATCATGATTAAGTTAACTTTTTACAAACTTAACTTGTATTGCGGTAAGCAGGAGACAGCAGCGGTGGAAATAGAGAGGTTAGGAGGAGGTGGAGTTTGAAACATTGAAAGATGTCTCCATGTTTCATGAAACAACAACAAACTTGTTCTCCAATTTGAGTAAGATAGAGACCAATTTAGATCAAGGTCATAGAAGAGAAGTTGATCCTGGTATGAGTTGTCAAATGTAGTTGAATCGGGGTCCTGCGAGGGCACCCGACAGATCTTCTTAGGTTATCTGGTGTACATGCATAGCCGTCAGAGGTCTTAGGGACAATGACAGGTGCATGTGGGCCATATAATTTAGGAGGTTATGCTACAAGTCGGGCGCTCATGCTTGTTACTCCAGGTGAAGGAACGGTCAAGGAGAGGGAGTTCCAGGAGCACGAGGGAGTTGATCGCTTCATTGAAGCTGGTAGCGAATGCGTTGTTGAAGTCGGGGGTGTTCTTATCAGCAGCAGTGCGAGTGAGGTTATATTTGTATGTTCTTGCCCTTGGCTCAGACACAACACACACCCACGTGGTTAGGGAGTAGCAACCACACGCATGCGCTCTAGGGTTGTTTGAATAGAGGCTTGAGATATCGGGCGATCAATGTTTAGCCCTATAAGCCGTACTTTATGAGCCAACGAATAGTATTTTTCTCTCACAATAAATCAGCGAAAAATACTTTCAGTCATGGCTTTCAGCCAAGCAAACAGGCCCGGACATTCAAAGGGCGGTATTAGTGCCCGGATGTCCGAGCCGCTCTAAATTATCGGACGCCTCCGGTCCTTTGCGCAGGAGGCCGCACCACACGTAAAAGAAGCTCGCGTCACCTATTTCTGTGTGCGCCCACCATGTGGACCCCATGTTGTGTACCATCCTACCATCTCGCTCGCACTATTACGCCCGACCATCGCGTCCGCGTGCAGGAACCCACGCGTGAGTCCCAATCACCTGCCCCCGTCTATGGATGACGCACCGCGGATGCGTCTGCTGGCCTTAGGCGCTCACACAGTGAACCACGGTGGTGCCCCAGCAGTTGCAGCAGGCGGGTGCGATAGGTGGGTCCCATGGCAACATGTGCAACACCCGATCTACTTTTACAACATCCTGATAAACACAACTGTAACATAAGTCTGAAACAGATGAAACACTAACATACGTCTGAAACACTTGTGAAACACCAGAAAAAACTTGAAAGCATGTGTGTAGCCATTGCAAATATATGCAAACATCAAGATGAAACACTTGTATACTTATTAACCTCCTGATCTAGTTTTGCAACATCCAAATAAAATATTTGCAACATACTTATGAAACAAAATGAAATGTTTGGAACATACATTTGAAACATATGTATATAGCAATTGCAACATGTGCAACATCCCAATCTACTTTTGCAATATACAGATAAAACACTTGCAACGTATTTCTAAAATGTCTTAAACACTTGAAACATATGCTTGCAACATGCGACGTATCCTAGTGTGGCCTCCTCCTTCGTCTGTAGCGGGGCCACAACTTGTAGCAGGAGGCGAGGCCGGAGGGCTTCCGCGCTAGGGCCCGACACTTCTACACGTGAGTGGTGATGGCGGTGAGAGTGGTAGCATCGCGTGCGCATGACGCGACCATTCGTTCAGGAGCCGCGGCAAGAACCGCATGGCGGTCGAAGCGGCCAGCGCGGAAACTATTGCCGGCGACGAGTGAAGCTTTGGAGCGTATGGGTGTGGGTGAAGGCGGAGCGCGAAGCCACTCAGCCACACCGGTTGCGGAAGGCAGCCACAGCTCACCGCATGCGAAGTCGAGGAAGAACCGCAGTAGCGGCAAACGACGGCCTTGCCATTAGCGACACCGTGCGGTGAGAGTAGGCGGTGAAAAAGCGAGATCAGAGGATAAGATTGGAGAGAAATAACCGTGCGGTGTTGGGCCGTTCGGACAGGTGTCGATGCCCACTAATGCGGGCGTCCGGATGATCAGACACTCTACCTACGTCATTTCCGATATCCAAAAGC
>JAHUYU010003439.1:0-12657 GCA_030439765.1 Tripidium arundinaceum | reverse complement strand
AAGTGAACACCGAGCTCCATAGGTGTATCAACAATGCGGTGATCAGTGAGAGCGGCACGAGAGATAATGTCCTGTATGTATTTTTCCTGGGAGAGATAGATACCAGCGGATGTGGAGGTGACCTCAATACCAAGAAAATAACGAAGAGGACCCAAATCAGACATTAGGAATTTATCACTGAGGCGCCTCTTCACGAAGTCAATGAATTGAGGGTCATCACCAGTGATAAGCATATCATCGACATAGAGAAGAAGAAGAGTGCGACCACGGGAAGAGGTGTGAACAAAGAGAGCAGGGTCATGGTCACTGGACTTGAAGCCGACATCAGTGATGACTGAGGAGAAGCGCTCAAACCAAGCCCGAGGAGCCTGTTTGAGACCATAAAGAGAACGACGCAGCCGGCAGACCATGCCACTAGGGACAGAGTACCCAGGAGGTGGCTGCATGTACACCTCTTCCCGGAGCTCGCCATTGAGAAAGGCATTCTGGACATCGAGCTGAGAGATTGACCACTGGCGAACAGAAGCAACAGCCAAGAGAGTCCGAACAGTGGTCATGTGTGCTACAGGAGCGAAGGTCTCATCATAGTCACGACCTTGCTCCTGCTGAAAACCTCGCGCCACAAGACGAGCCTTATAGCGCTCAAGCGAGCCATCGGAGCGGGTCTTGACCTTGTAGACCCACTTGCAAGTAATCGGAGTGATGTTAGGTGGCAAGGGAACAAGATCCCAAGTGCCAGTGCGCTCTAAAGCAGCAATCTCCTCGGCCATTGCAAGTTGCCACTCTTGGTGAGCGACAGCCTCCCGATAAGTTGCGGGCTCAGCAAGAGCTGCAGCTGTGAAGCCAAGACGAGCAGGAGGATGAATGGTACTACGATCACGGAGATCATAGCGGCGAGAAGGCTCTGGAGGGGTTCCAAGGAGAGACGGAGAAGAGTCAGGTGGTAGAGCTGGTCGTGAACGGCGAGTATAGTAGCGTGTGATCTCACGGAGAGGAAACACCGGAGGGGGAGGTGGAGGAGGATCAACAGGAGGCGGAGGTGGAACAACGGCAGGGGCAGGTGTAGTGTGGGGAGATGACAGCGGAAGATGAGTAGATGAAGAAGACCAGTTAGGTAAGGTGAGGAACGAAAGGGGCTCAGCTGTGCTGGACGAACTGGTGGGGAGACGAGGATAATAGGAACGAGATTCATCAAATGTGACATCCCGAGAGATCCTCATCCGACGGGCAACAGGGTCATAACAGCGATAGCCCTTATGTTCCGTACTATACCCAAGGAAGACACACTCAACCGACTGGGCAGTCAACTTGGTGCGCTCACGAGGTGGGAGAAGGACGTAGCAGACACAACCAAAACAACGAAGATGGTTATAGGACGGTGGGGTGCCAAAGAGACGCTCATAGGGAGTGCATCCCTGGAGAGCAGAAGATGGCTGTCGATTTATGAGAAAGACAGCCGTAGAGACAGCCTCAGCCCAGAAATGGGGAGCAAGATCAGCTGAGATCAGAAGGGCACGTGCAGTCTCAAGAATGTGACGATGCTTGCGCTCAGCGACCCCATTCTGAGCATGAGCACCAGGACAAGAAAACTGAGCAAGAGTACCCTGATCAGCGAGGTAGCGACGATGAGCGGAAGAAATGTATTCACCAGCAGAGTCAGCGCGAAAAGCACGAATAGGAGAATCAAATTGAGTACAAGCCACTAGCATCCTTTAATTTATTCCCTTGTATTGAACCTAATTCATGTGTTAGATGTATATATCTTACTTGTTCTTTGTGGATATTGTAAACGGCTGGGCCATGATGAGCGGGCTTGCCACAAGAAGAAGCGCGACAAGAAGGCCCAAGGTCGGCGCTCTTCTCCGAGCTCGAGTGGCTCTTCTACTTCACAGGCTCCTCGTTCGCTCTCTGCCGCCGAGCAGGAGATCCTCGCCATGTTTCGCCGCCTTACTGCCGCAGCGCAGGCTTCAGCACATGGGACCACAGCTCAGGCTTCTGGTTCTACTCTTACTCCTCCTCCAGGTATACCATCCAAGTGGTTCCTTGATTCTGGTGCCTCTTTTCATATGACTCCTGATTCGACTCATTTGTCTTCGGTGTCACCGCCCACCTCACCTTTCGTTGTTCAAACCGCTGATGGCACGTCTCTTCCTGTTGCTGGACGTGGCATTCTTTCTACTTCATCTTTTCATGTTCCTTCTGTTTCGCACATTCCTAACCTTACCATGCAGTTGTTGTCTGCTGGTCAGATCACTGACCATGGATGTCGTATCATTCTTGAAGCTGACTCTTGTTGTGTTCAGGACCTCCGTACGGGCCTTCTGGTGGGGACTGGGCCTAGGCGTCATGATTCTCAGGGCCTTTGGGAGCTTGATTGGTTGCGTCTCCCTTCGCCCACTTTGTCTCTTCAGTCGTCGTCCAGTTCTCCTACCTCCGCGTCAGCTACATCGTCTACCACTACTTTTGCGCAGTGGCATCGTCGTCTAGGCCATCTGTCAGGCTCTAGACTCTCCACTTTAGTTGGTAGCGGTGTCTTAGGACCTGTTTCTGGTGATAGTGCTCTCCATTGTACGGGTTGCAAGCTTGGCAAACAGCTGCAACTCCCCTATCCTTCCAGTGAGTCTGTATCCCAACGCCCCTTTGATCTTGTTCACTCTGATGTATGGGGCCGTGCTCCTTTTGTGTCCAAAGGAGGTCACTCATATTATGTTGTCTTTATTGATGATTATTCAAGATTCACTTGGATTTATTTGATGTCTTCTCGTGGGCAGTTTCTCTCTATTTACCAGCAATTTGCAACCTTGATTCGTACTCAATTTGATTCTCCTATTCGTGCTTTTCGCGCTGACTCTGCTGGTGAATACATTTCTTCCGCTCATCGTCGCTACCTCGCTGATCAGGGTACTCTTGCTCAGTTTTCTTGTCCTGGTGCTCATGCTCAGAATGGGGTCGCTGAGCGCAAGCATCGTCACATTCTTGAGACTGCACGTGCCCTTCTGATCTCAGCTGATCTTGCTCCCCATTTCTGGGCTGAGGCTGTCTCTACGGCTGTCTTTCTCATAAATCGACAGCCATCTTCTGCTCTCCAGGGATGCACTCCCTATGAGCGTCTCTTTGGCACCCCACCGTCCTATAACCATCTTCGTTGTTTTGGTTGTGTCTGCTACGTCCTTCTCCCACCTCGTGAGCGCACCAAGTTGACTGCCCAGTCGGTTGAGTGTGTCTTCCTTGGGTATAGTACGGAACATAAGGGCTATCGCTGTTATGACCCTGTTGCCCGTCGGATGAGGATCTCTCGGGATGTCACATTTGATGAATCTCGTTCCTATTATCCTCGTCTCCCCACCAGTTCGTCCAGCACAGCTGAGCCCCTTTCGTTCCTCACCTTACCTAACTGGTCTTCTTCATCTACTCATCTTCCGCTGTCATCTCCCCACACTACACCTGCCCCTGCCGTTGTTCCACCTCCGCCTCCTGTTGATCCTCCTCCACCTCCCCCTCCGGTGTTTCCTCTCCGTGAGATCACACGCTACTATACTCGCCGTTCACGACCAGCTCTACCACCTGACTCTTCTCCGTCTCTCCTTGGAACCCCTCCAGAGCCTTCTCGCCGCTATGATCTCCGTGATCGTAGTACCATTCATCCTCCTGCTCGTCTTGGCTTCACAGCTGCAGCTCTTGCTGAGCCCGCAACTTATCGGGAGGCTGTCGCTCACCAAGAGTGGCAACTTGCAATGGCCGAGGAGATTGCTGCTTTAGAGCGCACTGGCACTTGGGATCTTGTTCCCTTGCCACCTAACATCACTCCGATTACTTGCAAGTGGGTCTACAAGGTCAAGACCCGCTCCGATGGCTCGCTTGAGCGCTATAAGGCTCGTCTTGTGGCGCGAGGTTTTCAGCAGGAGCAAGGTCGTGACTATGATGAGACCTTCGCTCCTGTAGCACACATGACCACTGTTCGGACTCTCTTGGCTGTTGCTTCTGTTCGCCAGTGGTCAATCTCTCAGCTCGATGTCCAGAATGCCTTTCTCAATGGCGAGCTCCGGGAAGAGGTGTACATGCAGCCACCTCCTGGGTACTCTGTCCCTAGTGGCATGGTCTGCCGGCTGCGTCGTTCTCTTTATGGTCTCAAACAGGCTCCTCGGGCTTGGTTTGAGCGCTTCTCCTCAGTCATCACTGATGTCGGCTTCAAGTCCAGTGACCATGACCCTGCTCTCTTTGTTCACACCTCTTCCCGTGGTCGCACTCTTCTTCTTCTCTATGTCGATGATATGCTTATCACTGGTGATGACCCTCAATTCATTGACTTCGTGAAGAGGCGCCTCAGTGATAAATTCCTAATGTCTGATTTGGGTCCTCTTCGTTATTTTCTTGGTATTGAGGTCACCTCCACATCCGCTGGTATCTATCTCTCCAGGAAAAATACATACAGGACATTATCTCTCGTGCCGCTCTCACTGATCACCGCATTGTTGATACACCTATGGAGCTCGGTGTTCACTGTGTCCCACTGATGGTGAGCCTCTTCACGAAGTCAATGAATTGAGGGTCATCACCAGTGATAAGCATATCATCGACATAGAGAAGAAGAAGAGTGCGACCACGGGAAGAGGTGTGAACAAAGAGAGCAGGGTCATGGTCACTGGACTTGAAGCCGACATCAGTGATGACTGAGGAGAAGCGCTCAAACCAAGCCCGAGGAGCCTGTTTGAGACCATAAAGAGAACGACGCAGCCGGCAGACCATGCCACTAGGGACAGAGTACCCAGGAGGTGGCTGCATGTACACCTCTTCCCGGAGCTCGCCATTGAGAAAGGCATTCTGGACATCGAGCTGAGAGATTGACCACTGGCGAACAGAAGCAACAGCCAAGAGAGTCCGAACAGTGGTCATGTGTGCTACAGGAGCGAAGGTCTCATCATAGTCACGACCTTGCTCCTGCTGAAAACCTCGCGCCACAAGACGAGCCTTATAGCGCTCAAGCGAGCCATCGGAGCGGGTCTTGACCTTGTAGACCCACTTGCAAGTAATCGGAGTGATGTTAGGTGGCAAGGAACAAGATCCCAAGTGCCAGTGCGCTCTAAAGCAGCAATCTCCTCGGCCATTGCAAGTTGCCACTCTTGGTGAGCGACAGCCTCCCGATAAGTTGCGGGCTCAGCAAGAGCTGCAGCTGTGAAGCCAAGACGAGCAGGAGGATGAATGGTACTACGATCACGGAGATCATAGCGGCGAGAAGGCTCTGGAGGGGTTCCAAGGAGAGACGGAGAAGAGTCAGGTGGTAGAGCTGGTCGTGAACGGCGAGTATAGTAGCGTGTGATCTCACGGAGAGGAAACACCGGAGGGGGAGGTGGAGGAGGATCAACAGGAGGCGGAGGTGGAACAACGGCAGGGGCAGGTGTAGTGTGGGGAGATGACAGCGGAAGATGAGTAGATGAAGAAGACCAGTTAGGTAAGGTGAGGAACGAAAGGGGCTCAGCTGTGCTGGACGAACTGGTGGGGAGACGAGGATAATAGGAACGAGATTCATCAAATGTGACATCCCGAGAGATCCTCATCCGACGGGCAACAGGGTCATAACAGCGATAGCCCTTATGTTCCGTACTATACCCAAGGAAGACACACTCAACCGACTGGGCAGTCAACTTGGTGCGCTCACGAGGTGGGAGAAGGACGTAGCAGACACAACCAAAACAACGAAGATGGTTATAGGACGGTGGGGTGCCAAAGAGACGCTCATAGGGAGTGCATCCCTGGAGAGCAGAAGATGGCTGTCGATTTATGAGAAAGACAGCCGTAGAGACAGCCTCAGCCCAGAAATGGGGAGCAAGATCAGCTGAGATCAGAAGGGCACGTGCAGTCTCAAGAATGTGACGATGCTTGCGCTCAGCGACCCCATTCTGAGCATGAGCACCAGGACAAGAAAACTGAGCAAGAGTACCCTGATCAGCGAGGTAGCGACGATGAGCGGAAGAAATGTATTCACCAGCAGAGTCAGCGCGAAAAGCACGAATAGGAGAATCAAATTGAGTACGAATCAAGGTTGCAAATTGCTGGTAAATAGAGAGAAACTGCCCACGAGAAGACATCAAATAAATCCAAGTGAATCTTGAATAATCATCAATAAAGACAACATAATATGAGTGACCTCCTTTGGACACAAAAGGAGCACGGCCCCATACATCAGAGTGAACAAGATCAAAGGGGCGTTGGGATACAGACTCACTGGAAGGATAGGGGAGTTGCAGCTGTTTGCCAAGCTTGCAACCCGTACAATGGAGAGCACTATCACCAGAAACAGGTCCTAAGACACCGCTACCAACTAAAGTGGAGAGTCTAGAGCCTGACAGATGGCCTAGACGACGATGCCACTGCGCAAAAGTAGTGGTAGACGATGTAGCTGACGCGGAGGTAGGAGAACTGGACGACGACTGAAGAGACAAAGTGGGCGAAGGGAGACGCAACCAATCAAGCTCCCAAAGGCCCTGAGAATCATGACGCCTAGGCCCAGTCCCCACCAGAAGGCCCGTACGGAGGTCCTGAACACAACAAGAGTCAGCTTCAAGAATGATACGACATCCATGGTCAGTGATCTGACCAGCAGACAACAACTGCATGGTAAGGTTAGGAATGTGCGAAACAGAAGGAACATGAAAAGATGAAGTAGAAAGAATGCCACGTCCAGCAACAGGAAGAGACGTGCCATCAGCGGTTTGAACAACGAAAGGTGAGGTGGGCGGTGACACCGAAGACAAATGAGTCGAATCAGGAGTCATATGAAAAGAGGCACCAGAATCAAGGAACCACTTGGATGGTATACCTGGAGGAGGAGTAAGAGTAGAACCAGAAGCCTGAGCTGTGGTCCCATGTGCTGAAGCCTGCGCTGCGGCAGTAAGGCGGCGAAACATGGCGAGGATCTCCTGCTCGGCGGCAGAGAGCGAACGAGGAGCCTGTGAAGTAGAAGAGCCACTCGAGCTCGGAGAAGAGCGCCGACCTTGGGCCTTCTTGTCGCGCTTCTTCTTGTGGCAAGCCCGCTCATCATGGCCCAGCCGTTTACAATATCCACAAAGAACAAGTAAGATATATACATCTAACACATGAATTAGGTTCAATACAAGGGAATAAATTAAAGGATGCTAGTGGCTTGTATGGCCCGCCATCTTGTGTGGTATGAGTTAATGAGTGTGTAATGTAATTCGTTAGGAACATACAATTTCACTACCAATGCAGCTTTCTGGCAGCTCTTACCCTAAAAATCACACTATGGAATTTAAAACTCCCTAGATCAATATAGATCCATGCCAATGAGTGAAATTATGTTCCTAACGAATTACATTACACACTCATTAACTCATACCACACAAGATGGCGGGCCATACAAGCCACTAGCATCCTTTAATTTATTCCCTTGTATTGAACCTAATTCATGTGTTAGATGTATATATCTTACTTGTTCTTTGTGGATATTGTAAACGGCTGGGCCATGATGAGCGGGCTTGCCACAAGAAGAAGCGCGACAAGAAGGCCCAAGGTCGGCGCTCTTCTCCGAGCTCGAGTGGCTCTTCTACTTCACAGGCTCCTCGTTCGCTCTCTGCCGCCGAGCAGGAGATCCTCGCCATGTTTCGCCGCCTTACTGCCGCAGCGCAGGCTTCAGCACATGGGACCACAGCTCAGGCTTCTGGTTCTACTCTTACTCCTCCTCCAGGTATACCATCCAAGTGGTTCCTTGATTCTGGTGCCTCTTTTCATATGACTCCTGATTCGACTCATTTGTCTTCGGTGTCACCGCCCACCTCACCTTTCGTTGTTCAAACCGCTGATGGCACGTCTCTTCCTGTTGCTGGACGTGGCATTCTTTCTACTTCATCTTTTCATGTTCCTTCTGTTTCGCACATTCCTAACCTTACCATGCAGTTGTTGTCTGCTGGTCAGATCACTGACCATGGATGTCGTATCATTCTTGAAGCTGACTCTTGTTGTGTTCAGGACCTCCGTACGGGCCTTCTGGTGGGGACTGGGCCTAGGCGTCATGATTCTCAGGGCCTTTGGGAGCTTGATTGGTTGCGTCTCCCTTCGCCCACTTTGTCTCTTCAGTCGTCGTCCAGTTCTCCTACCTCCGCGTCAGCTACATCGTCTACCACTACTTTTGCGCAGTGGCATCGTCGTCTAGGCCATCTGTCAGGCTCTAGACTCTCCACTTTAGTTGGTAGCGGTGTCTTAGGACCTGTTTCTGGTGATAGTGCTCTCCATTGTACGGGTTGCAAGCTTGGCAAACAGCTGCAACTCCCCTATCCTTCCAGTGAGTCTGTATCCCAACGCCCCTTTGATCTTGTTCACTCTGATGTATGGGGCCGTGCTCCTTTTGTGTCCAAAGGAGGTCACTCATATTATGTTGTCTTTATTGATGATTATTCAAGATTCACTTGGATTTATTTGATGTCTTCTCGTGGGCAGTTTCTCTCTATTTACCAGCAATTTGCAACCTTGATTCGTACTCAATTTGATTCTCCTATTCGTGCTTTTCGCGCTGACTCTGCTGGTGAATACATTTCTTCCGCTCATCGTCGCTACCTCGCTGATCAGGGTACTCTTGCTCAGTTTTCTTGTCCTGGTGCTCATGCTCAGAATGGGGTCGCTGAGCGCAAGCATCGTCACATTCTTGAGACTGCACGTGCCCTTCTGATCTCAGCTGATCTTGCTCCCCATTTCTGGGCTGAGGCTGTCTCTACGGCTGTCTTTCTCATAAATCGACAGCCATCTTCTGCTCTCCAGGGATGCACTCCCTATGAGCGTCTCTTTGGCACCCCACCGTCCTATAACCATCTTCGTTGTTTTGGTTGTGTCTGCTACGTCCTTCTCCCACCTCGTGAGCGCACCAAGTTGACTGCCCAGTCGGTTGAGTGTGTCTTCCTTGGGTATAGTACGGAACATAAGGGCTATCGCTGTTATGACCCTGTTGCCCGTCGGATGAGGATCTCTCGGGATGTCACATTTGATGAATCTCGTTCCTATTATCCTCGTCTCCCCACCAGTTCGTCCAGCACAGCTGAGCCCCTTTCGTTCCTCACCTTACCTAACTGGTCTTCTTCATCTACTCATCTTCCGCTGTCATCTCCCCACACTACACCTGCCCCTGCCGTTGTTCCACCTCCGCCTCCTGTTGATCCTCCTCCACCTCCCCCTCCGGTGTTTCCTCTCCGTGAGATCACACGCTACTATACTCGCCGTTCACGACCAGCTCTACCACCTGACTCTTCTCCGTCTCTCCTTGGAACCCCTCCAGAGCCTTCTCGCCGCTATGATCTCCGTGATCGTAGTACCATTCATCCTCCTGCTCGTCTTGGCTTCACAGCTGCAGCTCTTGCTGAGCCCGCAACTTATCGGGAGGCTGTCGCTCACCAAGAGTGGCAACTTGCAATGGCCGAGGAGATTGCTGCTTTAGAGCGCACTGGCACTTGGGATCTTGTTCCCTTGCCACCTAACATCACTCCGATTACTTGCAAGTGGGTCTACAAGGTCAAGACCCGCTCCGATGGCTCGCTTGAGCGCTATAAGGCTCGTCTTGTGGCGCGAGGTTTTCAGCAGGAGCAAGGTCGTGACTATGATGAGACCTTCGCTCCTGTAGCACACATGACCACTGTTCGGACTCTCTTGGCTGTTGCTTCTGTTCGCCAGTGGTCAATCTCTCAGCTCGATGTCCAGAATGCCTTTCTCAATGGCGAGCTCCGGGAAGAGGTGTACATGCAGCCACCTCCTGGGTACTCTGTCCCTAGTGGCATGGTCTGCCGGCTGCGTCGTTCTCTTTATGGTCTCAAACAGGCTCCTCGGGCTTGGTTTGAGCGCTTCTCCTCAGTCATCACTGATGTCGGCTTCAAGTCCAGTGACCATGACCCTGCTCTCTTTGTTCACACCTCTTCCCGGAGCTCGCCATTGAGAAAGGCATTCTTCCGCTCATCGTCGCTACCTCGCTGATCAGGGTACTCTTGCTCAGTTTTCTTGTCCTGGTGCTCATGCTCAGAATGGGGTCGCTGAGCGCAAGCATCGTCACATTCTTGAGACTGCACGTGCCCTTCTGATCTCAGCTGATCTTGCTCCCCATTTCTGGGCTGAGGCTGTCTCTACGGCTGTCTTTCTCATAAATCGACAGCCATCTTCTGCTCTCCAGGGATGCACTCCCTATGAGCGTCTCTTTGGCACCCCACCGTCCTATAACCATCTTCGTTGTTTTGGTTGTGTCTGCTACGTCCTTCTCCCCACCTCGTGAGCGCACCAAGTTGACTGCCCAGTCGGTTGAGTGTGTCTTCCTTGGGTATAGTACGGAACATAAGGGCTATCGCTGTTATGACCCTGTTGCCCGTCGGATGAGGATCTCTCGGGATGTCACATTTGATGAATCTCGTTCCTATTATCCTCGTCTCCCCACCAGTTCGTCCAGCACAGCTGAGCCCCTTTCGTTCCTCACCTTACCTAACTGGTCTTCTTCATCTACTCATCTTCCGCTGTCATCTCCCCACACTACACCTGCCCCTGCCGTTGTTCCACCTCCGCCTCCTGTTGATCCTCCTCCACCTCCCCCTCCGGTGTTTCCTCTCCGTGAGATCACACGCTACTATACTCGCCGTTCACGACCAGCTCTACCACCTGACTCTTCTCCGTCTCTCCTTGGAACCCCTCCAGAGCCTTCTCGCCGCTATGATCTCCGTGATCGTAGTACCATTCATCCTCCTGCTCGTCTTGGCTTCACAGCTGCAGCTCTTGCTGAGCCCGCAACTTATCGGGAGGCTGTCGCTCACCAAGAGTGGCAACTTGCAATGGCCGAGGAGATTGCTGCTTTAGAGCGCACTGGCACTTGGGATCTTGTTCCCTTGCCACCTAACATCACTCCGATTACTTGCAAGTGGGTCTACAAGGTCAAGACCCGCTCCGATGGCTCGCTTGAGCGCTATAAGGCTCGTCTTGTGGCGCGAGGTTTTCAGCAGGAGCAAGGTCGTGACTATGATGAGACCTTCGCTCCTGTAGCACACATGACCACTGTTCGGACTCTCTTGGCTGTTGCTTCTGTTCGCCAGTGGTCAATCTCTCAGCTCGATGTCCAGAATGCCTTTCTCAATGGCGAGCTCCGGGAAGAGGTGTGAACAAAGAGAGCAGGGTCATGGTCACTGGACTTGAAGCCGACATCAGTGATGACTGAGGAGAAGCGCTCAAACCAAGCCCGAGGAGCCTGTTTGAGACCATAAAGAGAACGACGCAGCCGGCAGACCATGCCACTAGGGACAGAGTACCCAGGAGGTGGCTGCATGTACACCTCTTCCCGGAGCTCGCCATTGAGAAAGGCATTCTGGACATCGAGCTGAGAGATTGACCACTGGCGAACAGAAGCAACAGCCAAGAGAGTCCGAACAGTGGTCATGTGTGCTACAGGAGCGAAGGTCTCATCATAGTCACGACCTTGCTCCTGCTGAAAACCTCGCGCCACAAGACGAGCCTTATAGCGCTCAAGCGAGCCATCGGAGCGGGTCTTGACCTTGTAGACCCACTTGCAAGTAATCGGAGTGATGTTAGGTGGCAAGGGAACAAGATCCCAAGTGCCAGTGCGCTCTAAAGCAGCAATCTCCTCGGCCATTGCAAGTTGCCACTCTTGGTGAGCGACAGCCTCCCGATAAGTTGCGGGCTCAGCAAGAGCTGCAGCTGTGAAGCCAAGACGAGCAGGAGGATGAATGGTACTACGATCACGGAGATCATAGCGGCGAGAAGGCTCTGGAGGGGTTCCAAGGAGAGACGGAGAAGAGTCAGGTGGTAGAGCTGGTCGTGAACGGCGAGTATAGTAGCGTGTGATCTCACGGAGAGGAAACACCGGAGGGGGAGGTGGAGGAGGATCAACAGGAGGCGGAGGTGGAACAACGGCAGGGGCAGGTGTAGTGTGGGGAGATGACAGCGGAAGATGAGTAGATGAAGAAGACCAGTTAGGTAAGGTGAGGAACGAAAGGGGCTCAGCTGTGCTGGACGAACTGGTGGGGAGACGAGGATAATAGGAACGAGATTCATCAAATGTGACATCCCGAGAGATCCTCATCCGACGGGCAACAGGGTCATAACAGCGATAGCCCTTATGTTCCGTACTATACCCAAGGAAGACACACTCAACCGACTGGGCAGTCAACTTGGTGCGCTCACGAGGTGGGAGAAGGACGTAGCAGACACAACCAAAACAACGAAGATGGTTATAGGACGGTGGGGTGCCAAAGAGACGCTCATAGGGAGTGCATCCCTGGAGAGCAGAAGATGGCTGTCGATTTATGAGAAAGACAGCCGTAGAGACAGCCTCAGCCCAGAAATGGGGAGCAAGATCAGCTGAGATCAGAAGGGCACGTGCAGTCTCAAGAATGTGACGATGCTTGCGCTCAGCGACCCCATTCTGAGCATGAGCACCAGGACAAGAAAACTGAGCAAGAGTACCCTGATCAGCGAGGTAGCGACGATGAGCGGAAGAAATGTATTCACCAGCAGAGTCAGCGCGAAAAGCACGAATAGGAGAATCAAATTGAGTACGAATCAAGGTTGCAAATTGCTGGTAAATAGAGAGAAACTGCCCACGAGAAGACATCAAATAAATCCAAGTGGTTCCTTGATTCTGGTGCCTCTTTTCATATGACTCCTGAT
>JAHUYU010003659.1:0-14599 GCA_030439765.1 Tripidium arundinaceum | reverse complement strand
CAGGATACTACTAAAACACCGATTACTTTCATCGCTGCGTTCGAAATAATCAAGAAAGAATCGATGCGTTTGGGTGGGATTTTCGCTTATTTTCACCTAGAATCCGATTATAATCGGAAACAAACACGCCCTAAGTCAAACGTCTCTAACTTTGACCAAGTCTTATAGAATAACGAGCCAACATGTAAAACATTAAATTAGTTTAATTAGTCTTTATGAAATATGTCTTGATAGTGCATGTATTTCTAATTTTCTAAAAACCTAGTCAAAGTTAAGGAAGTTTGACATGGACAAAGCTAGAGTGACCTATGATTTGGAATGGAGGGGCGAGGGAGTAACACTGTTGAAGTGTAGGTATGGAATCATCCGGGGCTCCTCCAGATGGCTAAAGAACAGAGAGGAAATTTGCGTCGTGAAGACGCTGTTGAGAATTTTATGATGGATGAGAGTTCAAGCGATGATAATGTTGAAAATTACTTGCCTAATGGAGGTAATTTATTGTATCCCACTTTGGTAACACTCATCAGGGTTTGGCAAACCTGCACAGTGCACTTTGTGTTATTATCTGAAGTTCCTATGTTATATACACTTTATCATTTCTACAGAGAAGCAGAAGGATAGAGCTGATCAGCAGTCCAAGAAAAGCAACATTGTGAATGAGGTTCTTAACCTTACCCACCATGAATTATTTTTTTTTCTGTTGAATATGCAGGAGAGATGTATGTTATTGCATTAAGAAGAAGAAAATGTAGAGAATGCAATGCGGTCAAACACACACGAACACACTCACACATAGTAACTAAGTTCCCATAAATGAAACTTCCATTCTATAGTACTGCATGGGACTGCATGCAAAATTTTCTACATATTGTCTCTAGCTGTGTACTAGGTATCTTTCTGGTTTCTACATATGGTTGATAATGGATGATTAATAATTTAATCCAAACTCAATCGGCCAATAAATCTAGTGTTCAAAAAGGCGCTCTTCCGTGCTTGCCTAGGCGCGCCTCTGCGCTAGGCGGAGGGGTACCGCCTTGCCTAGGGGGGGGGGGGGGGGGGGTAGGCGGTACCCTAGGCAGCACCAGCCCGTCGGTGGCGGAAGGCGCACAGATCCACCTAAGGCAGGGACGAGTGGGGGCGACGTGGACGTTGGGCGGCGGTGGAGGAGGAAGGGAGCGGCAGGCGGAGGTCGCCAGTGGGGAAGGAGCGGCGGGCGCATGCGTGTGTGGGTGGCGCGCCGACTAGAGGAGATAGAGAGAGATGCGGGAGAGGAACCAGCGGCAGCGGCTGATATGCGGGTGCGGCCATGCGGGAGAGACCGAGCAGAGGAGAAAGAAGGGATAAGGTGTTGGGGACTTGGGCTTTGGGCCGTTTCCTGTTTGATGGGCCTTTCTCTTCAGTGAGGTCCACTTATCTCCTGTTTTCTTTTTCTTTTTTAATCATATATGTGTGTATATATGCTAACGCCTAGGCTTGCCTAGGCGCGCCTAGGCTCTAGGCAGAGGGTCACCGCCTAGCACCTTTTGTAACCTTGAATAAATCAAAAGATACCTATGCTAATGTGTGGAATACTTTGCATGACAAACTAAGCATTTGGTTCTGATTAGTGATTACCCTTTTTGTGTCTCTTTTTCATATTTTTTCTAGGAAAGTAACTGGTGGGAGGAACTTTTAGATGAGAATACTTATATGGAAGCAGATTACAGTGGCAAAATGACCTTGCTCCTTGATATCCTGTCAAAAAGTTCTGAATTAGGCGACAAAGTATTAGTGTTTAGCCAGAGTTTGACCACTCTGGATTTAGTGGAGTTTTATCTGGCAAAATTGCAAATCAATGGAAAAGAAGGCAAACATTGGAAGCGAGGGAAGGATTGGTACAGGTATGCTTCCACACTTAATAAAACTTTCCCTTTGTTCACAAAAACTTTGCAGCTACTGGTGTGGTAGTTCCACAAGTATCTGTTTTCTTTTGGTTTCTTGTACTTCATATCTACATGCTCATGAGATAAACTGTCCATAACCTACTGCCTCAACAAGATCCTGGACCCTTTGTTCACAAAAACTTTTCAGCTACTGGTGTGGTAGTTCCACAAGTATCTGTTTTCTTTTGGTTTCTTGTACTTCGTATCTACATGCTCATGAGATAAACTGTCCATAACCTACTGCCTCAACAAGATCCTGGACCTATTGCTTTGTATGCATGTGTTTCCATGGCCTTCCCATAGTATGATGTCTATTCCTGAAAACTGAAAAACTAGGCTGGGCTGTGAGCCTGTGAAGTGGTATTTCTTCCCAATTCATTTGGGAATGAAGCCATTCTGAAACCTGAGAACATCTGCATTTTGGTAGTTCTTGGATGCTGGTACCACTTTAGTGCCATCTGCTATGTTTTGCTCTGGAGTGTTTGGAATTATTGATCTACCATCATGAATAATGCAAAAAATATGAATGGCTGCAAAGGGTGCTTCAAGTAGGAACTATGAAATCTGCAATTGCAATATCACATCATACTCCACAACAAAAGACACCAATCTTTCTATCTCAACTCCTCTTGGATATTCAGGTGTGCTGGTCAGTGAGTAACCTTTTATGACTCCAGACTTCGTCATGTTCTTTTTTTTTTTTACACTAAGGCAAATTGTCATGTCTCTGTTTGGATGACTCAGTAGTGCTAGCTTGACAATATAATCTTTATGAATCATGATCATTTTGCAAAACAAAAAGGCTTGGATAGCAATATAGCACCATTGCTGCATCTATTTCTGCAGTGGCTATTGTTTTTCTTGGCATAGTATTTTTACCAGAGTTGTTTATCATCATTATGACTGATTTTGCAAATTATTATATATTCGTATCATGCTGAACAGGCTTGATGGGAGCACTCCATCTTCTGAACGTCAAAATCTTGTGGAGATGTTTAATGACCCTGAAAACACAAGAGTGAAATGCACGTTGATATCAACTCGTGCTGGATCCCTGGGTATCAACCTTCATGCTGCAAATCGCGTGGTTCTTTTGGATGGATCATGGAATCCAACACATGATCTGCAAGCCATTTATCGGGTTTGGAGGCAAGAACTTGTCACCTGAGCTGCTCATTAATCGCACTTGAATATTGCTATTTATATATATATTTTTGTGTGGGGATGTTCTTTCCAGGTATGGCCAGTCCAAACCTGTATATGCCTACCGCCTAATGGCACACCGAACAATGGAAGAGAAAATATATAAGCGCCAGGTAATTTTGCATTTTTCTTCTTCTGGTTTTGAATTCTCAGTTTTAGTTATCCAAGTTAATCTCTTGTACCTGGTAGATAAAGCTCCATCCTTGTTTGAAATCAATTCATTGAGTATTAATAGGTGACAAAAGAAGGCCTTGCAGCAAGGGTGGTGGATAGACAGCAAGTTTCAAGAACCATCTCCAAAGAAGAGATGCTGCATCTTTTTGAATTTGGTGAAGAGGAATTAATGGAACAGAATGAGAATGGTTCTACCATAATTGAGAAGCCATCCACTTCTGACACTATTAAAACCTCTGAGCCTGTACCTGTCGACAGTCTCATGCTGAGCCTACTCAGTGAGCAAACTCGGTAATTCTCATCCTATTATGAATATTTAGACCCTGTTTGGATGCTGTTGTACTTAAAAACATGGTACTAAGAAACTGTAGTTTCAGAACCTGTAGATGCGCAGAACTATGGTTTAGAAAAAAGAGGTCTAGAGTGGAGTTTTTGAAACTCGCAATACTATACTATGGTTTTCAAAACCATAAAGTTTGTTGCATCCAAACACATGCTCAAACCGAAGTACTCCAAAAATACTATGCCAAGAAAAACAATAGCCACTGCAGAAATAGATGCAGCAATGGTGCTATATTGCTATCCAAGCCTTTTTGTTTTGCAAAATGATCATGATTCATAAAGATTATATTGTCAAGCTAGCACTACTGAGTCATCCAAACAGAGACATGACAATTTGCCTTAGTGTAAAAAAAAAAAAGAACATGACGAAGTCTGGAGTCATAAAAGGTTACTCACTGACCAGCACACCTGAATATCCAAGAGGAGTTGAGATAGAAAGATTGGTGTCTTTTGTTGTGGAGTATGATGTGATATTGCAATTGCAGATTTCATAGTTCCTACTTGAAGCACCCTTTGCAGCCATTCATATTTTTTGCATTATTCATGATGGTAGATCAATAATTCCAAACACTCCAGAGCAAAACATAGCAGATGGCACTAAAGTGGTACCAGCATCCAAGAACTACCAAAATGCAGATGTTCTCAGGTTTCAGAATGGCTTCATTCCCAAATGAATTGGGAAGAAATACCACTTCACAGGCTCACAGCCCAGCCTAGTTTTTCAGTTTTCAGGAATAGACATCATACTATGGGAAGGCCATGGAAACACATGCATACAAAGCAATAGGTCCAGGATCTTGTTGAGGCAGTAGGTTATGGACAGTTTATCTCATGAGCATGTAGATACGAAGTACAAGAAACCAAAAGAAAACAGATACTTGTGGAACTACCACACCAGTAGCTGAAAAGTTTTTGTGAACAAAGGGTCCAGGATCTTGTTGAGGCAGTAGGTTATGGACAGTTTATCTCATGAGCATGTAGATATGAAGTACAAGAAACCAAAAGAAAACAGATACTTGTGGAACTACCACACCAGTAGCTGCAAAGTTTTTGTGAACAAAGGGAAAGTTTTATTAAGTGTGGAAGCATACCTGTACCAATCCTTCCCTCGCTTCCAATGTTTGCCTTCTTTTCCATTGATTTGCAATTTTGCCAGATAAAACTCCACTAAATCCAGAGTGGTCAAACTCTGGCTAAACACTAATACTTTGTCGCCTAATTCAGAACTTTTTGACAGGATATCAAGGAGCAAGGTCATTTTGCCACTGTAATCTGCTTCCATATAAGTATTCTCATCTAAAAGTTCCTCCCACCAGTTACTTTCCTAGAAAAAATATGAAAAAGAGACACAAAAAGGGTAATCACTAATCAGAACCAAATGCTTAGTTTGTCATGCAAAGTATTCCACACATTAGCATAGGTATCTTTTGATTTATTCAAGGTTACAAAAGGTGCTAGGCGGTGACCCTCTGCCTAGAGCCTAGGCGCGCCTAGGCAAGCCTAGGCGTTAGCATATATACACACATATATGATTAAAAAAGAAAAAGAAAACAGGAGATAAGTGGACCTCACTGAAGAGAAAGGCCCATCAAACAGGAAACGGCCCAAAGCCCAAGTCCCCAACACCTTATCCCTTCTTTCTCCTCTGCTCGGTCTCTCCCGCATGGCCGCACCCGCATATCAGCCGCTGCCGCTGGTTCCTCTCCCGCATCTCTCTCTATCTCCTCTAGTCGGCGCGCCACCCACACACGCATGCGCCCGCCGCTCCTTCCCCACTGGCGACCTCCGCCTGCCGCTCCCTTCCTCCTCCACCGCCGCCCAACGTCCACGTCGCCCCCACTCGTCCCTGCCTTAGGTGGATCTGTGCGCCTTCCGCCACCGACGGGCTGGTGCTGCCTAGGGTACCGCCTACCCCCCCCCCCCCCCCCCCTAGGCAAGGCGGTACCCCTCCGCCTAGCGCAGAGGCGCGCCTAGGCAAGCACGGAAGAGCGCCTTTTTGAACACTAGATTTATTGGCCGATTGAGTTTGGATTAAATTATTAATCATCCATTATCAACCATATGTAGAAACCAGAAAGATACCTAGTACACAGCTAGAGACAATATGTAGAAAATTTTGCATGCAGTCCCATGCAGTACTATAGAATGGAAGTTTCATTTATGGGAACTTAGTTACTATGTGTGAGTGTGTTCGTGTGTGTTTGACCGCATTGCATTCTCTACATTTTCTTCTTCTTAATGCAATAACATACATCTCTCCTGCATATTCAACAGAAAAAAAAATAATTCATGGTGGGTAAGGTTAAGAACCTCATTCACAATGTTGCTTTTCTTGGACTGCTGATCAGCTCTATCCTTCTGCTTCTCTGTAGAAATGATAAAGTGTATATAACATAGGAACTTCAGATAATAACACAAAGTGCACTGTGCAGGTTTGCCAAACCCTGATGAGTGTTACCAAAGTGGGATACAATAAATTACCTCCATTAGGCAAGTAATTTTCAACATTATCATCGCTTGAACTCTCATCCATCATAAAATTCTCAACAGCGTCTTCACGACGCAAATTTCCTCTCTGTTCTTTAGCCATCTGGAGGAGCCCCGGATGATTCCATACCTACACTTCAACAGTGTTACTCCCTCGCCCCTCCATTCCAAATCATAGGTCACTCTAGCTTTGTCCATGTCAAACTTCCTTAACTTTGACTAGGTTTTTAGAAAATTAGAAATACATGCACTATCAAGACATATTTCATAAAGACTAATTAAACTAATTTAATGTTTTACATGTTGGCTCGTTATTCTATAAGACTTGGTCAAAGTTAGAGACGTTTGACTTAGGGCGTGTTTGTTTCCGATTATAATCGGATTCTAGGTGAAAATAAGCGAAAATCCCACCCAAACGCATCGATTCTTTCTTGATTATTTCGAACGCAGCGATGAAAGTAATCGGTGTTTTAGTAGTATCCTGTGTTCTGCGTACCGCGACCGTGGGCTCGCGTTTTCTCTACCGCGACCCTTTTTCCTTCCGATGCCCCTGCCCACGCGCCCCTCCTCTCTGCTCTGTCGCGCGTCGCCGCACCCATCCCGGCTGCTCGCTCGCGGCTCGCCCGTGCCAGCGTGCCCCTGCATTGCGGCCCGCTAGACCCTGCTGTCGCAGTGCCGCTCCGGCTCGCCCGGAGATGGATGCGCACCAGGGAGGTTGGCGAGGTCATTGGTATCGGTGGTGACGAAGGGGAAGTCCACGTTGGGTGCAGGTCCAGAGCTGGTGCCCGCCTGGCTTGCCGCAGCGGCATGAACGATTCGCTGGTGCTCGCCTGTCGCCTGGCTTGAACCTCCGAGCACCCAAAATGCATTAGGAAAAGATGCTCCGGCCAGCGGAAAAGAGATGGAGAAAGGCTACTTAATTAATTGATGCTCCATTTTTTCTTAATTTCATGTCTTCGTAAGCATTAGTTATTATTGTAACAAACTTTTTATTAAACATACAAAAAAAATTACCATATTTGCCTTTATCTCGTATTCAGTCAACAAATGAGTTATCATTAGCCTCAGGGGCATACAAGTCATTTTACACTCAGGACAGACAATCTATGGACGGTAATCAGGATTGCCAAACACTCTCGATTGTTTAGACAGCAGATTCTTTGGATCACAGCTTATTAGAAAATCTTGATCAGATTTAAATCAATTCTCAGACAAGCGGTTCCAAACAGGGCCTTATGAGTTAGGACAAAAGCTAAATTGACCTATAATTTGAAATGGAGGAAGTAGCCTTTCTCCATCTCTTTTCCGCTGGCCGGAGCATCTTTTCCTAATGCATTTTGGGTGCTCGGAGGTTCAAGCCAGGCGACAGGCGAGCACCAGCGAATCGTTCATGCCGCTGCGGCAAGCCAGGCGGGCACCAGCTCTGGACCTGCACCCAACGTGGACTTCCCCTTCGTCACCACCGATACCAATGACCTCGCCAACCTCCCTGGTGCGCATCCATCTCCGGGCGAGCCGGAGCGGCACTGCGACAGCAGGGTCTAGCGGGCCGCAATGCAGGGGCACGCTGGCACGGGCGAGCCGCGAGCGAGCAGCCGGGATGGGTGCGGCGACGCGCGACAGAGCAGAGAGGAGGGGCGCGTGGGCAGGGGCATCGGAAGGAAAAAGGGTCGCGGTAGAGAAAACGCGAGCCCACGGTCGCGGTACGCAGAACACAGGATACTACTAAAACACCGATTACTTTCATCGCTGCGTTCGAAATAATCAAGAAAGAATCGATGCGTTTGGGTGGGATTTTCGCTTATTTTCACCTAGAATCCGATTATAATCGGAAACAAACACGCCCTAAGTCAAACGTCTCTAACTTTGACCAAGTCTTATAGAATAACGAGCCAACATGTAAAACATTAAATTAGTTTAATTAGTCTTTATGAAATATGTCTTGATAGTGCATGTATTTCTAATTTTCTAAAAACCTAGTCAAAGTTAAGGAAGTTTGACATGGACAAAGCTAGAGTGACCTATGATTTGGAATGGAGGGGCGAGGGAGTAACACTGTTGAAGTGTAGGTATGGAATCATCCGGGGCTCCTCCAGATGGCTAAAGAACAGAGAGGAAATTTGCGTCGTGAAGACGCTGTTGAGAATTTTATGATGGATGAGAGTTCAAGCGATGATAATGTTGAAAATTACTTGCCTAATGGAGGTAATTTATTGTATCCCACTTTGGTAACACTCATCAGGGTTTGGCAAACCTGCACAGTGCACTTTGTGTTATTATCTGAAGTTCCTATGTTATATACACTTTATCATTTCTACAGAGAAGCAGAAGGATAGAGCTGATCAGCAGTCCAAGAAAAGCAACATTGTGAATGAGGTTCTTAACCTTACCCACCATGAATTATTTTTTTTTCTGTTGAATATGCAGGAGAGATGTATGTTATTGCATTAAGAAGAAGAAAATGTAGAGAATGCAATGCGGTCAAACACACACGAACACACTCACACATAGTAACTAAGTTCCCATAAATGAAACTTCCATTCTATAGTACTGCATGGGACTGCATGCAAAATTTTCTACATATTGTCTCTAGCTGTGTACTAGGTATCTTTCTGGTTTCTACATATGGTTGATAATGGATGATTAATAATTTAATCCAAACTCAATCGGCCAATAAATCTAGTGTTCAAAAAGGCGCTCTTCCGTGCTTGCCTAGGCGCGCCTCTGCGCTAGGCGGAGGGGTACCGCCTTGCCTAGGGGGGGGGGGGGGGGGTAGGCGGTACCCTAGGCAGCACCAGCCCGTCGGTGGCGGAAGGCGCACAGATCCACCTAAGGCAGGGACGAGTGGGGGCGACGTGGACGTTGGGCGGCGGTGGAGGAGGAAGGGAGCGGCAGGCGGAGGTCGCCAGTGGGGAAGGAGCGGCGGGCGCATGCGTGTGTGGGTGGCGCGCCGACTAGAGGAGATAGAGAGAGATGCGGGAGAGGAACCAGCGGCAGCGGCTGATATGCGGGTGCGGCCATGCGGGAGAGACCGAGCAGAGGAGAAAGAAGGGATAAGGTGTTGGGGACTTGGGCTTTGGGCCGTTTCCTGTTTGATGGGCCTTTCTCTTCAGTGAGGTCCACTTATCTCCTGTTTTCTTTTTCTTTTTTAATCATATATGTGTGTATATATGCTAACGCCTAGGCTTGCCTAGGCGCGCCTAGGCTCTAGGCAGAGGGTCACCGCCTAGCACCTTTTGTAACCTTGAATAAATCAAAAGATACCTATGCTAATGTGTGGAATACTTTGCATGACAAACTAAGCATTTGGTTCTGATTAGTGATTACCCTTTTTGTGTCTCTTTTTCATATTTTTTCTAGGAAAGTAACTGGTGGGAGGAACTTTTAGATGAGAATACTTATATGGAAGCAGATTACAGTGGCAAAATGACCTTGCTCCTTGATATCCTGTCAAAAAGTTCTGAATTAGGCGACAAAGTATTAGTGTTTAGCCAGAGTTTGACCACTCTGGATTTAGTGGAGTTTTATCTGGCAAAATTGCAAATCAATGGAAAAGAAGGCAAACATTGGAAGCGAGGGAAGGATTGGTACAGGTATGCTTCCACACTTAATAAAACTTTCCCTTTGTTCACAAAAACTTTGCAGCTACTGGTGTGGTAGTTCCACAAGTATCTGTTTTCTTTTGGTTTCTTGTACTTCATATCTACATGCTCATGAGATAAACTGTCCATAACCTACTGCCTCAACAAGATCCTGGACCCTTTGTTCACAAAAACTTTTCAGCTACTGGTGTGGTAGTTCCACAAGTATCTGTTTTCTTTTGGTTTCTTGTACTTCGTATCTACATGCTCATGAGATAAACTGTCCATAACCTACTGCCTCAACAAGATCCTGGACCTATTGCTTTGTATGCATGTGTTTCCATGGCCTTCCCATAGTATGATGTCTATTCCTGAAAACTGAAAAACTAGGCTGGGCTGTGAGCCTGTGAAGTGGTATTTCTTCCCAATTCATTTGGGAATGAAGCCATTCTGAAACCTGAGAACATCTGCATTTTGGTAGTTCTTGGATGCTGGTACCACTTTAGTGCCATCTGCTATGTTTTGCTCTGGAGTGTTTGGAATTATTGATCTACCATCATGAATAATGCAAAAAATATGAATGGCTGCAAAGGGTGCTTCAAGTAGGAACTATGAAATCTGCAATTGCAATATCACATCATACTCCACAACAAAAGACACCAATCTTTCTATCTCAACTCCTCTTGGATATTCAGGTGTGCTGGTCAGTGAGTAACCTTTTATGACTCCAGACTTCGTCATGTTGCATTATTTAGGGATGTTTTTTCATTGCATTGCACGATTGAATTATTTACTTATGGTGTGTTTGTGTTTTCCCCCTTTGGTTACATGGGAGTACTGTTTCCCTATAGTAAATCATTACCTACTAGGACTAGGATGGAATGCTCCATCTGACCTTTTTTTTTTTTGCAGGGTGAAAAGGCCAGATTTACTAACCAAATGGCGAGTGAAGGGTGGAGTGCTTCTCATTGGTTATTCATCATTTAGGAACTTATCCCTTGGAAAGCATGTGAAGGACAAAAATTCTGCAAACGAAATTACTTATGCTTTGCAGGTGACGTACCATGTCCCTGTTATTGGTACTGTTTCAAGCTCTTATAGTAAACTCGTTAGATACCTTCTTGTGGCTATGTACTGAGGTTTGAATAATATTCTGTTTTCATGGTAATGTGGGCATGTGGCACACATTATGACATATAGACATAGTATGCTTTCTCCCAGCTTTGTTACATGTTAGCTGTGGGTTTTTGACACAGTTCATTGTACTGCCAGTGTGGGCCAGATATTCTTGTATGTGATGAAGCACATATGGTAAAGAATAGGAGGGCCGACATTACGCAGGCTCTGAAACAAGTAAGAACACAGAGAAGAATTGCGTTAACTGGATCTCCGTTGCAGAATAATTTGATGGAATATTATTGTGTAAGGAGCCGTGCATCCCTACTGTTTTGTTTGCTTAATCATCCAGTTACTGAAATTACCTTGATGTTTGATACTAGTAGTTTGCCAACGTATTTTGTTTTAATCTTGTGAGCAGATGGTTGATTTTGTCAGGGAAGGTTTTCTTGGGAGTACTCATGAATTCCGAAACAGGTAGGTGAACGCCGCCATACATGCACCGTAGTTTTATTTAAAGTTGAAATAATGAATTCTGCTTTATCAGGTTCCAGAACCCCATTGAAAATGGGCAACACATGAATTCAACATCAGATGATGTCAAGATCATGAACCAACGATCACACATCTTGTTTGAACAACTGAAAGGTTTTGTCCAGCGGAAGAGCATGAATGTTGTGAAGAATGATCTACCACCAAAGAAGGTTTTCGTTATTACTGTAAAGCTCTCTCAGCTGCAGAGGAAGCTATACAAAAGGTTCTTAGATGTTCATGGTTTCTCAAGTAGTGGTTATTCAGAAAAATCTCACAGTTCCTTCTTTGCCAAGTACCAAACATTAGCCCAGGTACGTTGACCTTGCATCTTTGTGCTGTTTCTTAGATAAAAAATAGGTGGAATTGCTGTCTACTTCCTCCATTTCAAATTATAGGTCAATTTAGCTTTTGTCCTAACTCATAAGGCCCTGTTTGGAACCGCTTGTCTGAGAATTGATTTAAATCTGATCAAGATTTTCTAATAAGCTGTGATCCAAAGAATCTGCTGTCTAAACAATCGAGAGTGTTTGGCAATCCTGATTACCGTCCATAGATTGTCTGTCCTGAGTGTAAAATGACTTGTATGCCCCTGTGGCTAATGATAACTCATTTGTTGACTGAATACGAGATAAAGGCAAATATGGTAATTTTTTTTGTATGTTTAATAAAAAGTTTGTTACAATAATAACTAATGCTTACGAAGACATGAAATTAAGAAAAAATGGAGCATCAATTAATTAAGTAGCCTTTCTCCATCTCTTTTCCGCTGGCCGGAGCATCTTTTCCTAATGCATTTTGGGTGCTCGGAGGTTCAAGCCAGGCGACAGGCGAGCACCAGCGAATCGTTCATGCCGCTGCGGCAAGCCAGGCGGGCACCAGCTCTGGACCTGCACCCAACGTGGACTTCCCCTTCGTCACCACCGATACCAATGACCTCGCCAACCTCCCTGGTGCGCATCCATCTCCGGGCGAGCCGGAGCGGCACTGCGACAGCAGGGTCTAGCGGGCCGCAATGCAGGGGCACGCTGGCACGGGCGAGCCGCGAGCGAGCAGCCGGGATGGGTGCGGCGACGCGCGACAAAGCAGAGAGGAGGGGCGCGTGGGCAGGGGCATCGGAAGGAAAAAGGGTCGCGGTAGAGAAAACGCGAGCCCACGGTCGCGGTACGCAGAACACAGGATACTACTAAAACACCGATTACTTTCATCGCTGCGTTCGAAATAATCAAGAAAGAATCGATGCGTTTGGGTGGGATTTTCGCTTATTTTCACCTAGAATCCGATTATAATCGGAAACAAACACGCCCTAAGTCAAACGTCTCTAACTTTGACCAAGTCTTATAGAATAACGAGCCAACATGTAAAACATTAAATTAGTTTAATTAGTCTTTATGAAATATGTCTTGATAGTGCATGTATTTCTAATTTTCTAAAAACCTAGTCAAAGTTAAGGAAGTTTGACATGGACAAAGCTAGAGTGACCTATGATTTGGAATGGAGGGGCGAGGGAGTAACACTGTTGAAGTGTAGGTATGGAATCATCCGGGGCTCCTCCAGATGGCTAAAGAACAGAGAGGAAATTTGCGTCGTGAAGACGCTGTTGAGAATTTTATGATGGATGAGAGTTCAAGCGATGATAATGTTGAAAATTACTTGCCTAATGGAGGTAATTTATTGTATCCCACTTTGGTAACACTCATCAGGGTTTGGCAAACCTGCACAGTGCACTTTGTGTTATTATCTGAAGTTCCTATGTTATATACACTTTATCATTTCTACAGAGAAGCAGAAGGATAGAGCTGATCAGCAGTCCAAGAAAAGCAACATTGTGAATGAGGTTCTTAACCTTACCCACCATGAATTATTTTTTTTTCTGTTGAATATGCAGGAGAGATGTATGTTATTGCATTAAGAAGAAGAAAATGTAGAGAATGCAATGCGGTCAAACACACACGAACACACTCACACATAGTAACTAAGTTCCCATAAATGAAACTTCCATTCTATAGTACTGCATGGGACTGCATGCAAAATTTTCTACATATTGTCTCTAGCTGTGTACTAGGTATCTTTCTGGTTTCTACATATGGTTGATAATGGATGATTAATAATTTAATCCAAACTCAATCGGCCAATAAATCTAGTGTTCAAAAAGGCGCTCTTCCGTGCTTGCCTAGGCGCGCCTCTGCGCTAGGCGGAGGGGTACCGCCTTGCCTAGGGGGGGGGGGGGGGGTAGGCGGTACCCTAGGCAGCACCAGCCCGTCGGTGGCGGAAGGCGCACAGATCCACCTAAGGCAGGGACGAGTGGGGGCGACGTGGACGTTGGGCGGCGGTGGAGGAGGAAGGGAGCGGCAGGCGGAGGTCGCCAGTGGGGAAGGAGCGGCGGGCGCATGCGTGTGTGGGTGGCGCGCCGACTAGAGGAGATAGAGAGAGATGCGGGAGAGGAACCAGCGGCAGCGGCTGATATGCGGGTGCGGCCATGCGGGAGAGACCGAGCAGAGGAGAAAGAAGGGATAAGGTGTTGGGGACTTGGGCTTTGGGCCGTTTCCTGTTTGATGGGCCTTTCTCTTCAGTGAGGTCCACTTATCTCCTGTTTTCTTTTTCTTTTTTAATCATATATGTGTGTATATATGCTAACGCCTAGGCTTGCCTAGGCGCGCCTAGGCTCTAGGCAGAGGGTCACCGCCTAGCACCTTTTGTAACCTTGAATAAATCAAAAGATACCTATGCTAATGTGTGGAATACTTTGCATGACAAACTAAGCATTTGGTTCTGATTAGTGATTACCCTTTTTGTGTCTCTTTTTCATATTTTTTCTAGGAAAGTAACTGGTGGGAGGAACTTTTAGATGAGAATACTTATATGGAAGCAGATTACAGTGGCAAAATGACCTTGCTCCTTGATATCCTGTCAAAAAGTTCTGAATTAGGCGACAAAGTATTAGTGTTTAGCCAGAGTTTGACCACTCTGGATTTAGTGGAGTTTTATCTGGCAAAATTGCAAATCAATGGAAAAGAAGGCAAACATTGGAAGCGAGGGAAGGATTGGTACAGGTATGCTTCCACACTTAATAAAACTTTCCCTTTGTTCACAAAAACTTTGCAGCTACTGGTGTGGTAGTTCCACAAGTATCTGTTTTCTTTTGGTTTCTTGTACTTCATATCTACATGCTCATGAGATAAACTGTCCATAACCTACTGCCTCAACAAGATCCTGGACCCTTTGTTCACAAAAACTTTTCAG
>JAHUYU010000905.1:0-17597 GCA_030439765.1 Tripidium arundinaceum | reverse complement strand
AATGGATAGAAGAAGCGTAGCATTCTTCTGAAGATATTCAGATTCGCACCCCTTCTGTAACCATTCAATGCCACACCCATGACGATCTGGTGGATGTACTATACAATCCAACTGTTGGAGCAAACATAATGTTCTGCATCGTTTGCATCTGCCTATTTTGGCAGCGAACCTCTTGCTCCGACAAACCTAAACCTCAGAATCGCTCCACGTACCAACCTGAAAGGACGTGGAATTCTACACAACATAATGGTACATCATGATAATGTCGAAATGGCTCTTGATTTCCATGTCTTTGACATTCAAGATTTCGACATCCTGGTAGGGAATCCCCTAGGGAAAACTCTTCTTTGACCCACCAAAAATAGGGGATCTTGACATAAAGCTGGGGGAGAGACACTTTTTCTATCCCGGTCATTCAAGCCAAAAACTCGGTGGCAGAATCTCTCCCCTATCCAAAGCTACCCAAGGAAGTCATGTCGGTTTTTACCTTTGAATCTCCCGAGTCGTCCTTAGAAAAAGATGCCAAACTCTTCATTAAAGAGGAGGACGACTTAGGCGAAACCATAGAACTTCCTAAGGAGGAAGCACCGACACGACCTCCAGTTGAACTTAAGCCCTACCCACTAGCCTACGCTACACCTTCTTAAACAGCGACAAAGAGACTCCTGTAATCATTAGCGATAAACTTTCTGATAAGGAGACAACCAAACTCATCGCCATCCTAGAGAAGCATAGGTCAGTCTTCGGGTATTCCCTGCAAGATCATAAGGGGATTAGCCTGACTCTTTGCACCCATCGCATCCCGATTGACTCTTCAAGTACACCATCTCGAGAGCCTCAGCGTAGGCTCAATAATGCGATGCGGGAAGTCGTGAAGAAAGAAGTCCTCAAACTTCTTCACGTCGGGATTATCTATCCCGTACCACATAGCGACTGGGTTAGTCCTGTCCAAGTGGTACTCAAGAAAGGAGGAATGACGGTTGTTGAAAATAATAAGAACGAGGTTAATTCCACAACGAACCCTCACGGGGTGGAGGATGTGTATAGATTACCAAAAACTCAACTCAGCTACAAAGAAAGACCACTTTCCACTGCCCTTCATTGATGACATGTTGGAGCGGTTGGCGAAGCATTCTTTCTTCTATTTCCTTGATCGGTATTTGAGGTATCATCAGATTGGGTTTGAAACGGGGCGAATTTTAAATCTACGGGAACGCCAGAGAATTTTAGATCCGTTTCATCCCAATTGGGTTTGCAAAAATTAGATTTGCGAAATTCGATTAGGAAAATCGAGTTTCTAGGCCCACAAGTTTTGGTATATTTTTCGGAGCACAATCCTGATTTTCTATAGGCCACATCTTTTATCCAATTGAGCTCAATTTTTTTTTGGTTTGCTCTTGTGTGCTCCTTGCTAAGAAAAAAAATATCAAAAGAGCAAAAGCAAAAAAAGTTTGGACAAAAAAAAGAAAAGAAAAAAATAGTAAAAGAAAAGAGAAGGGAAGAGAAAAGGAGCACATAAGGAACACCCAAAAGCTCTGTTGTTTGTGGTGCCTTTTGCCTTGTCCGTGTTTCCGTTGCTATCTTTCATACTTGTTTCACTCCCTTGTTTGTCACAACTGGTGCTAGGAACACGTATAGGCCAGCAACTAGGACAAGTGCTCTGGACATTTATTCAATATTGCTATCTGTTACTGACTTGTGTGCCACATATAAATATATTTATCTTTGTGTGCCTTCCAAGCTCCACATATACTTCAGATCAGTACAGAAAAAGATCCTTGCAGTCTTGGTGCCACTTCCTCACAGGTATTATCACGAACCAGCCGCCGGTTGTACAGTCCTTTGCTTGCGCTAGTAAGAACCTAGTAAAAACTTGGTAAGAGGTTTCTAATTGCTTGAGGAGAGGCACCACTGCAACTGCGTAGTATATTTTTAGGGATAACCTACACACCATTTGTTGATGTTTTTGTGATCACAATGTCAGGTCCCCAGGACTTCAATGAGTGTGTAAGCCAAGACCAATTTGCGGGCTGCTGTGGAGAATGTTCAGAAAGGGATGGGCGAGGCCATCAAGAAGGCCGTCACCGATGCGCTTATTGAACTCAATCTTGGCAACAATCATAAAGGTATGAGAGGTAAATTTACCATACCATCCTATTCTGGATCTTATGATGGAGTAGAATATTTTAATTGGGAGATGACAATAGAATAAAAGTTTAGTGCCCACCTTGTTCCTGAGCAACATAGAGTTCGACAAGCTACTAGTGAGTTTAAGGACTTTGCAATTATTTGGTGGAATGGGCTAGCTACACAGAATGCTTTACCTGGTACTTGGGAACAACTTAAGGTAGCTATGCGTGATCGTTTTATTCCTCTTTCTTATAAACGTGAGTTGCATAAGAAATTGATGCGCTTAGAGAAAGGTAATATGTATGTCCAGAAATATTATGCAGAGTTTCAAAAGTGTGCAATACGTTGTGGGATAGTAGAGGACATGGAAGATAAAATTGTTCGCTTTTATGGTGGTTTGAGGAATGAAATACATGATATTGTTTTTCATAAAGAATTTTATACTGTCAACCGTTTGTTCCAGCTTGCTATGCTTGCAGAAAAAATTACAGGGATGTCAGCAAAAGAATCAGAGCAACATTGGCGACAACCTCACAAACCAGGAATTAGCAAGGGTGGAGCAAGCAATTAGAAACCTCTTACCAAGTTTTTACTAGGTTCTTACTAGCGCAAGCAAAGGACTGTACAACCGGCGGCTGGTTCGTGATAATACCTGTGAGGAAGTGGCACCAAGACTGCAAGGATCTTTTTCTGTACTGATCTGAAGTATATGTGGAGCTTGGAAGGCACACAAAGATAAATATATTTATATGTGGCACACAAGTCAGTAACAGATAGCAATATTGAATAAATGTCCAGAGCACTTGTCCTAGTTGCTGGCCTATACGTGTTCCTAGCACCAGTTGTGACAAACAAGGGAGTGAAACAAGTATGAAAGATAGCAACGGAAACACGGACAAGGCAAAAGGCACCACAAACAACAGAGCTTTTGGTGTTCCTTATGTGCTCCTTTTCTCTTCCCTTCTCTTTTCTTTTACTATTTTTTTCTTTTCTTTTTTTTGTCCAAACTTTTTTTGCTTTTGCTCTTTTGATATTTTTTTTCTTAGCAAGGAGCACACAAGAGCAAACCAAAAAAAAATTGAGCTCATTGGATAAAAGATGTGGCCTATAGAAAATCAGGATTGTGCTCCGAAAAATATACCAAAACTTGTGGGCCTAGAAACTCGATTTTCCTAATCGAATTTCGCAAATCTATTTTTGCAAACCCAATTGGGATGAAACGGATCTAAAATTCTCTGGCGTTCCCGTAGATTTAAAAATTCGCCCCGTTTCAAACCCAATCTGATGATACCTCAAATACCGATCAAGGAAATAGAAGAAAGAATGCTTCGCCAACCGCTCCAACATGTCATCAATGAAGGGCAGTGGAAAGTGGTCTTTCTTTGTAGCTGAGTTGAGTTTTTGGTAATCTATACACATCCTCCACCCCGTGAGGGTTCGTTGTGGAATTAACTCGTTCTTATTATTTTCAACAACCGTCATTCCTCCTTTCTTGAGTACCACTTGGACAGGACTAACCCAGTCGCTATGTGGTACGGGATAGATAATCCCGACGTGAAGAAGTTTGAGGACTTCTTTCTTCACGACTTCCCGCATCGCATTATTGAGCCTACGCTGAGGCTCTCGAGATGGTGTACTTGAAGAGTCAATCGGGATGCGATGGGTGCAAAGAGTCAGGCTAATCCCCTTATGATCTTGCAGGGAATACCCGAAGACTGACCTATGCTTCTCTAGGATGGCGATGAGTTTGGTTGTCTCCTTATCAGAAAGTTTATCGCTAATGATTACAGGAGTCTCTTTGTCGCTGTTTAAGAAGGTGCAGCCTAGGACAGATTTTCAATCCTATCATGTTCTGGCCTAGACTTGTCTATACCAAACCATGTGCTGTTACAGCATTTTTGGTTAGGTCTTAGCAAGGTGTCTGCCCTATAGCTCGATATAGCTGTCGGAGGGTCTTTTACACATAAAACCACAGCAGAAGGAGAAGCTCTTTTAGATCGCATTCTAGAGAACACTCCCCCGCTAGAACCCCTCCGTGTGGATCCGAACCAAAACCTGATGAAGTCTCGTTGGCTGAGGCCGAACCTGTAACACCTTTTCAGAGACCCTTACCTGAACCAAAAACTCCAGAGGGAGGTTTCCAACCTTTGGAATTTCCTTTCTTCGAGGACGAATTTCTTGAAGATTTTGGGAACACCTCGAAATATTCATGCCAGAAGAGGCCACCAGTTCCCGTCACTCCTTGTGATCCTCTAGAAAAAGAATTCCTTAGGGAATCTATCAAGGAGTTGACTGCCATCATGAGCAGAGAATGGATAGAAGAAGCGTAGCATTCTTCTGAAGATATTCAGATTCGCACCCCTTCTGTAACCATTCATGCCACACCCATGACGATCTGGTGGATGTACTATACAATCCAACTGTTGGAGCAAACATAATGTCTGCATCGTTTGCATCTGCCTATTTTGGCAGCGAACCTCTTGCTCCGACAAACCTAAACCTCAGAATCGCTCACGTACCAACCTGAAAGGACGTGGAATTCTACACAACATAATGGTACATCATGATAATGTCGAAATGGCTCTTGATTTCCATGTCTTTGACATTCAAGATTTCGACATCCTGGTAGGGAATCCCCTAGGAAAACTCTTCTTTGACCCACCAAAAATAGGGGATCTTGACATAAAGCTGGGGAGAGACACTTTTTCTATCCCGGTCATTCAAGCCAAAAACTCGGTGGCAGAATCTCTCCCCTATCCAAAGCTACCCAAGGAAGTCATGTCGGTTTTACCTTTGAATCTCCCGAGTCGTCCTTAGAAAAAGATGCCAAACTCTTCATTAAAGAGGAGGACGACTTAGGCGAAACCATAGAACTTCCTAAGGAGGAAGCACCGACACGACCTCCAGTTGAACTTAAGCCCTACCCACTAGCCTACGCTACACCTTCTTAAACAGCGACAAAGAGACTCCTGTAATCATTAGCGATAAACTTTCTGATAAGGAGACAACCAACTCATCGCCATCCTAGAGAAGCATAGGTCAGTCTTCGGGTATTCCCTGCAAGATCATAAGGGGATTAGCCTGACTCTTTGCACCCATCGCATCCGATTGACTCTTCAAGTACACCATCTCGAGAGCCTCAGCGTAGGCTCAATAATGCGATGCGGGAAGTCGTGAAGAAAGAAGTCCTCAAACTTCTTCACGTCGGGATTATCTATCCCGTACCACATAGCGACTGGGTTAGTCCTGTCCAAGTGGTACTCAAGAAAGGAGGAATGACGGTTGTTGAAAATAATAAGAACGAGTTAATTCCACAACGAACCCTCACGGGGTGGAGGATGTGTATAGATTACCAAAAACTCAACTCAGCTACAAAGAAAGACCACTTTCCACTGCCCTTCATTGATGACATGTTGGAGCGGTTGGCGAAGCATTCTTTCTTCTATTTCCTTGATCGGTATTTGAGGTATCATCAGATTGGTTTGAAACGGGGCGAATTTTAAATCTACGGGAACGCCAGAGAATTTTAGATCCGTTTCATCCCAATTGGGTTTGCAAAAATTAGATTTGCGAAATTCGATTAGGAAAATCGAGTTTCTAGGCCCACAAGTTTTGGTATATTTTTCGGAGCACAATCCTGATTTTCTATAGGCCACATCTTTTATCCAATTGAGCTCAATTTTTTTTTGGTTTGCTCTTGTGTGCTCCTTGCTAAGAAAAAAAATATCAAAAGAGCAAAAGCAAAAAAAAAGTTTGGACAAAAAAAAGAAAAGAAAAAAATAGTAAAAGAAAAGAGAAGGGAAGAGAAAAGGAGCACATAAGGAACACCCAAAAGCTCTGTTGTTTGTGGTGCCTTTTGCCTTGTCCGTGTTTCCGTTGCTATCTTTCATACTTGTTTCACTCCCTTGTTTGTCACAACTGGTGCTAGGAACACGTATAGGCCAGCAACTAGGACAAGTGCTCTGGACATTTATTCAATATTGCTATCTGTTACTGACTTGTGTGCCACATATAAATATATTTATCTTTGTGTGCCTTCCAAGCTCCACATATACTTCAGATCAGTACAGAAAAAGATCCTTGCAGTCTTGGTGCCACTTCCTCACAGGTATTATCACGAACCAGCCGCCGGTTGTACAGTCCTTTGCTTGCGCTAGTAAGAACCTAGTAAAAACTTGGTAAGAGGTTTCTAATTGCTTGCTCCACCCTTGCTAATTCCTGGTTTGTGAGGTTGTCGCCAATGTTGCTCTGATTCTTTTGCTGACATCCCTGTAATTTTTTTCTGCAAGCATAGCAAGCTGGAACAAACGGTTGACAGTATAAAATTCTTTATGAAAAACAATATCATGTATTTCATTCCTCAAACCACCATAAAAGCGAACAATTTTATCTTCCATGTCCTCTACTATCCCACAACGTATTGCACACTTTTGAAACTCTGCATAATATTTCTGGACATACATATTACCTTTCTCTAAGCGCATCAATTTCTTATGCAACTCACGTTTATAAGAAAGAGGAATAAAACGATCACGCATAGCTACCTTAAGTTGTTCCCAAGTACCAGGTAAAGCATTCTGTGTAGCTAGCCCATTCCACCAAATAATTGCAAAGTCCTTAAACTCACTAGTAGCTTGTCGAACTCTATGTTGCTCAGGAACAAGGTGGGCACTAAACTTTTATTCTATTGTCATCTCCCAATTAAAATATTCTACTCCATCATAAGATCCAGAATAGGATGGTATGGTAAATTTACCTCTCATACCTTTAGATTGTTGCCAAGATTGAGTTCAATAAGCGCATCGGTGACGGCCTTCTTGATGGCCTCGCCCATCCCTTTCTGAACATTCTCCACAGCAGCCCGCAAATTGGTCTTGGCTTACACACTCATTGAAGTCCTGGGGACCTGACATTGTGATCACAAAAAACATCAACAAATGGTGTGTAGTTATCCCTAAAAATATACTACGCAGTTGCAGTGGTGCCTCTCCTCAAGCAATTAGAAACCTCTTACAAGTTTTTACTAGGTTCTTACTAGCGCAAGCAAAGGACTGTACAACCGGCGGCTGGTTCGTGATAATACCTGTGAGGAAGTGGCACCAAGACTGCAAGGATCTTTTCTGTACTGATCTGAAGTATATGTGGAGCTTGGAAGGCACACAAAGATAAATATATTTATATGTGGCACACAAGTCAGTAACAGATAGCAATATTGAATAAATGTCCAGAGCACTTGTCCTAGTTGCTGGCCTATACGTGTTCCTAGCACCAGTTGTGACAAACAAGGGAGTGAAACAAGTATGAAAGATAGCAACGGAAACACGGACAAGGCAAAAGGCACCACAAACAACAGAGCTTTTGGGTGTTCCTTATGTGCTCCTTTTCTCTTCCCTTCTCTTTTCTTTTACTATTTTTTTCTTTTCTTTTTTTTGTCCAAACTTTTTTTTGCTTTTGCTCTTTTGATATTTTTTTTCTTAGCAAGGAGCACACAAGAGCAAACCAAAAAAAATTGAGCTCAATTGGATAAAAGATGTGGCCTATAGAAAATCAGGATTGTGCTCCGAAAAATATACCAAAACTTGTGGGCCTAGAAACTCGATTTTCCTAATCGAATTTCGCAAATCTAATTTTTGCAAACCCAATTGGGATGAAAACGGATCTAAAATTCTCTGGCGTTCCCGTAGATTTAAAATTCGCCCCGTTTCAAACCCAATCTGATGATACCTCAAATACCGATCAAGGAAATAGAAGAAAGAATGCTTCGCCAACCGCTCCAAACATGTCATCAATGAAGGGCAGTGGAAAGTGGTCTTTCTTTGTAGCTGAGTTGAGTTTTTGGTAATCTATACACATCCTCCACCCCGTGAGGGTTCGTTGTGGAATTAACTCGTTCTTATTATTTTCAACAACCGTCATTCCTCCTTTCTTGAGTACCACTTGGACAGGACTAACCCAGTCGCTATGTGGTACGGGATAGATAATCCCGACGTGAAGAAGTTTGAGGACTTCTTTCTTCACGACTTCCCGCATCGCATTATTGAGCCTACGCTGAGGCTCTCGAGATGGTGTACTTGAAGAGTCAATCGGGATGCGATGGGTGCAAAGAGTCAGGCTAATCCCCTTATGATCTTGCAGGGAATACCCGAAGACTGACCTATGCTTCTCTAGGATGGCGATGAGTTTGGTTGTCTCCTTATCAGAAAGTTTATCGCTAATGATTACAGGAGTCTCTTTGTCGCTGTTTAAGAAGGTGTAGCGTAGGCTAGTGGGTAGGGCTTAAGTTCAACTGGAGGTCGTGTCGGTGCTTCCTCCTTAGGAAGTTCTATGGTTTCGCCTAAGTCGTCCTCCTCTTTAATGAAGAGTTTGGCATCTTTTTCTAAGGACGACTCGGGAGATTCAAAAGGTAAAACCGACATGACTTCCTTGGGTAGCTTTGGATAGGGGAGAGATTCTGCCACCGAGTTTTTGGCTTGAATGACCGGGATAGAAAAAGTGTCTCTCCCCAGCTTTATGTCAAGATCCCCTATTTTTGGTGGGTCAAAGAAGAGTTTTCCTAGGGATTCCCTACCAGGATGTCGAAATCTTGAATGTCAAAGACATGGAAATCAAGAGCCATTTCGACATTATCATGATGTACCATTATGTTGTGTAGAATTCCACGTCCTTTCAGGTTGGTACGTGGAGCGATTCTGAGGTTTAGGTTTGTCGGAGCAAGAGGTTCGCTGCCAAAATAGGCAGATGCAAACGATGCAGACATTATGTTTGCTCCAACAGTTGGATTGTATAGTACATCCACCAGATCGTCATGGGTGTGGCATTGAATGGTTACAGAAGGGGTGCGAATCTGAATATCTTCAGAAGAATGCTACGCTTCTTCTATCCATTCTCTGCTCATGATGGCAGTCAACTCCTTGATAGATTCCCTAAGGAATTCTTTTTCTAGAGGATCACAAGGAGTGACGGGAACTGGTGGCCTCTTCTGGCATGAATATTTCGAGGTGTTCCCAAAATCTTCAAGAAATTCGTCCTCGAAGAAAGGAAATTCCAAAGGTTGGAAACCTCCCTCTGGAGTTTTTGGTTCAGGTAAGGGTCTCTGAAAAGGTGTTACAGGTTCGGCCTCAGCCAACGAGACTTCATCAGGTTTTGGTTCGGGATCCACACGGAGGGGTTCTAGCGGGGGAGTGTTCTCTAGAATGCGATCTAAAAGAGCTTCTCCTTCTGCTGTGGTTTTATGTGTAAAAGACCCTCCGACAGCTATATCGAGCTATAGGGCAGACACCTTGCTAAGACCTAACCAAAAATGCTGTAACAGCACATGGTTTGGTATAGACAAGTCTAGGCCAGAACATGATAGGATTGAAAATCTGTCCTAGGCTGCACCTATGGTTTCCTTCTCTTTTTGTTGGAAGTTGAGGATTTATTGTCGTAGGGCAGCGATGCGAGATATAGGGAAGAACGCGAGACAGAATCTGTTCCTCAGTTCTTCCCAATCTCCATTTACCTTCCCTATGTTGTGGGCGTACCATTGTTTCGCCCTCTCATTAAGTGAGAAAGGAAACAACTTCCACCGAAGTGTTTCTTGTGGCATGCCCGAAATGGTTAGGCATGCACAAAGCTGCTCAAACTCCCTTAAGTGGTGATAGGGGTTTTCATAGTCTAACTCTGAGAAGGTCTGTTCCTGGACCATGGCTATAAAGCCAGGACGGAGTTCATAGCTAGAAGTTGTGATTGGCTTCAATGATTCTGGTGGCTCTACGAACTCGCCCTTGGGAGCAGAAAGGTTTTGGATGGTTGGTTGCTCCATTGGAAAAAGATTAAAAGAGAAGGGAAGAGAAAAGGAGCACATAAGGAACACCCAAAAGCTCTGTTGTTTGTGGTGCCTTTTGCCTTGTCCAGTGTTTCCGTTGCTATCTTTCATACTTGTTTCACTCCCTTGTTTGTCACAACTGGTGCTAGGAACACGTATAGGCCAGCAACTAGGACAAGTGCTCTGGACATTTATTCAATATTGCTATCTGTTACTGACTTGTGTGCCACATATAAATATATTTATCTTTGTGTGCCTTCCAAGCTCCACATATACTTCAGATCAGTACAGAAAAAGATCCTTGCAGTCTTGGTGCCACTTCCTCACAGGTATTATCACGAACCAGCCGCCGGTTGTACAGTCCTTTGCTTGCGCTAGTAAGAACCTAGTAAAAACTTGGTAAGAGGTTTCTAATTGCTTGAGGAGAGGCACCACTGCAACTGCGTAGTATATTTTTAGGGATAACCTACACACCATTTGTTGATGTTTTTGTGATCACAATGTCAGGTCCCCAGGACTTCAATGAGTGTGTAAGCCAAGACCAATTTGCGGGCTGCTGTGGAGAATGTTCAGAAAGGGATGGGCGAGGCCATCAAGAAGGCCGTCACCGATGCGCTTATTGAACTCAATCTTGGCAACAATCATAAAGGTATGAGAGGTAAATTTACCATACCATCCTATTCTGGATCTTATGATGGAGTAGAATATTTTAATTGGGAGATGACAATAGAATAAAAGTTTAGTGCCCACCTTGTTCCTGAGCAACATAGAGTTCGACAAGCTACTAGTGAGTTTAAGGACTTTGCAATTATTTGGTGGAATGGGCTAGCTACACAGAATGCTTTACCTGGTACTTGGGAACAACTTAAGGTAGCTATGCGTGATCGTTTTATTCCTCTTTCTTATAAACGTGAGTTGCATAAGAAATTGATGCGCTTAGAGAAAGGTAATATGTATGTCCAGAAATATTATGCAGAGTTTCAAAAGTGTGCAATACGTTGTGGGATAGTAGAGGACATGGAAGATAAAATTGTTCGCTTTTATGGTGGTTTGAGGAATGAAATACATGATATTGTTTTTCATAAAGAATTTTATACTGTCAACCGTTTGTTCCAGCTTGCTATGCTTGCAGAAAAAAATTACAGGGATGGTTGGTTGCTCCATTGGAAAAAGATTAAAAAGAAAGGAAAGAGTAAAATAAAGGATACACGGGCGAACTAGGTTCGGAGACAAAAATGACGACCGTTCCCCGGCAACGGCACCAGAAATGCTTGTTGGTATTTCTTAGCGTTAGCGAAAGAATCCGCAAGATCACGGAATTACCGATGTAGCACTTCACCCGGTGGTAAGCAGGGTATCGTATTTCCACGAGGAACGGAGGTGTAAAGGTCTCTTAAGCTAGTTCACCCAAGAAAACAAGAAGAAGGATAACTTGGGTAGCGAGGTTCTTCTAAGGGTAGAGATCCTAAGTGAAAATAACTTTGCCACTAAAGACTTGCTTCAGGCACCGGCTTATACTTGGTCTGCCAAGTACCTCCGACCTGTAGCTCTACATCGAATCCGAACGTGGGGAATTACGAGGGACGGACAGGGCTATCACCACCTGCCGCCTACCCCTCAACCATGGGGAACGAGGCAAACGAAGGTAACCTCTAGCTTAGACACCACGTCTACGCTATCAGTTACTACTCTAGCGTTGGCTAGGAACTTCCGTCTTTATCAGGAGTCCTCTACTAGAGTATCCGCCACAGGGACAGACGATGAACCCGCAAGTTTATAATGAACAAAGATAACTTACTTAAGAACTCAATACCAATAGTTGAACACGAACTTCTTACTCCAAATAGTAAGACGAACGTAGAGGTACAAGTGTGGAAGAGCCGTCTGCCCTGGCATTCCTTCCGCTAAGTGTACGAGTACGCTAGTGGAGGTAGCCGACAACTTCGGTACTTCTCCAACTCTTCTCTCTCTCACTCCCTATACTACTCTAGCTAGAAGCTAGTGTGGAGTTGGTGCTTGCTCTTCTTCTTCTTCTCAAATGTGTATGATTCCTTGAGAGGGGGGTGCCCTTCTCCTTTCATAGCTTGGTGAGGTCGATTTGCCATGATATTTTAGGCAAGCACCACCACAACCGACCTTAGGAGCATTGATGGCACCGCCCTGCCAAAGGTGGGCCCGAGAGGCGACAAAGGAGGGTGCGGCCGCACCTGGCCTGGCATGGCTCACCGCCGCCTTTGGTAGGTGGGCTGCTCTTTGGGCCTAGACTTCTTCTTCGTTGGTGCTCGGCCCAGTTTTGCAAGGTGATCAGGCTTTTCCCTCTTTTCTTTCCTTTGCATTGCTTGGGCCAGAGTGGAACATGAGTGTTTTCTTCTTCTTTTGGGCCCATCTTGGTATGTTTTCATATTATCCCTGCAAAACATAAAGAATTCACCAAAACTATGGAAATTGTTAGTTTTAAAACCCTATTTCTAAGTTTGGTGTTGCTTTTGGCAGGTTTTATATAAATGTTGGCAGTATGAAGTGTGAATTAAGAACCGTCAACAATTACCTTAGTCAACATGGGGCTTATAGCTTTAACCTTGTCATGAGAAGTTGAAGAGAGAACACAGAGTGCTCATTCTCTGATCCTTAGTTGGATCAAACCTTCAGGAGGTTTTACGTGTTTTTGAAAACACGAGTTTAACTTCCTCAAATGGTACTCTCAAATCTCTCAGTGGTGTATGAAAACTCACCAAGGTCATAGTGTTAGGCTTTACATCCTATTCTAAGGCATATATGGAGTTCATGGGTAATGAATGTAAGGCATACTTGCATCTACTATATTGCATTGTCAAACACTTGGATCGATGGAGCAACAAGCCATACAATTAGATCAAGAAGTGTAAGTGTTTGGATGATATGGTTGATATGGTAGAAGTGGTACTCCTCTTGTGATTTTCCTCTCTCTAGCACTTCACCCGGTAGTAAGCAGGGTATCGTATTTCCACGAGGAACAGAAGTGTTCAAGGTCTCTTGGCTAGTTCTCCCAAGAAAACAAGAAGAAGGATAACTCGGGTAGTGAGGTTTTTTCTAAGGATAGAGATCTTAAGACAAGAAAGCTTGGTCACTAAAGACTTGCTTCGGGCACCGGCGTACACCTGGTCTGCCAAGCGATACCGGCCTGTAGCTCTATGTCGAACCCGAACATGGGGGAGTACGAGGGACGGACAGGGCTGTCACCACCTGCCGCCTACCCCTCAACCGTGGATAACGAAGCAAACGAAGGTGACTTCTAGCTTAGAAACCACGTCTACGCTATGGGTCACTACTCTAGCGTTGGCCAGGAACTTCTGTCTTTATCAGGAGTCCTCTACTAGAGTATTCATCGCAAGGACGAACGACGAACCCGCAAGTTTATAATGAACAAAGATAATTGGATTAAGAACTCAATATCAATAGAGAAACACGAACTTCTTACTTCAAGTTTCAAGATGATCGTTGAGGTACAAGTGTAGATGGAGCCGACAAGTCCGGCACTTCGTCCACCCGATGTACAAGGCTTGCCAAGTACAAGAAGTAGAGGTAGCCGATTCTCCGGGATTCCTCTAACTGTTCCTCACTCACTCCCTTGACTAGTCTAGCTAAAAGCTAATGTGGAGATGGAGCTTGCTCTTCTTCTTCTCTTCAAGTGTATGATGATTTGAGAGGAGGGTGCCCTTCTCCTTTTATAGCTTCGTGAGGTCGGTTTGCCAAGATATTTTAGGCAAGCACCACGCAACCGACCTCAGGAGCATTGATGGCACCACCCTACCAAAGGTGGGCCCGAGAGGAGGCAAGGGGGTGTGGCCGCACCCCTGGTGTGGCCACACCTGTCCTGGCATGGCTCGCCATTGCCTTTGGCAGGTAGGTTGCTTTTTGGGCCTGGACTTCTTCTTCGTTGGTGTTCGGCCCAGTTTTGAAAGGTGATCAGGCTTTTCCCTCTTTTCTTTCCTTTGCTTTGCTTGGGCCGGAGTGAAACATGAGTGTTTTCTTCTTGTTTTGGGCCCATCTTGGTTTGTTTTCATATTATCCCTGGAAAACATAGAGAATTCACCAAAACTATGGAAAATGTTAGTTTTAAAACCCTATTTCCAAGTTTGGTGTTGCTTTTGGTAGGTTTTATATAAATGTTGGTAGTATAAAGTGTTAGTTAAGAACTGCCAACACTAACTACAAAAGAAATCTAACTTTACAAAAAAGGAAAGAAACCATACCTGCGAGCAGGCGCCGGCCGAGGGGCCGCGCGGGCGGGGTGGGGGCAGCGGCGGCACGCCCTCCGCCGGATCCGGCGGCTGCCGGAGTAGGGAGGCCGCCCGCTCCAGTGCATTGTGAGCGGCGGTGGGCGACGGCGCAGTGGAGAGAGAGAGCGTGAGGGAGAAAGACACGTCAGGAAGACGAGGTAGTAGATATTATAGGGCCTATCGGCCAGCTGATAGCCGATAGGGCCTTATCGAGCCCCGAGTGGCCGGTAGGCCTATCGGCCCGATTTGGCCCACTTAGCCGTATGACCCAGCCATGTGCAGAGCCTTGTCGGCTACTGGACGGCCGATAGAGCCCTGTCGGCCCTCCAGCTGCCGATAGGCACCCTATCGGCTATCCAGTGGCCGATAGGCTACTAGATTTGCAATTCTTTTTAATCAAATGCTACATTTGCAATTATTCATTAAAAAATATTATTTTTAAAAAATTCCCTTCTAACCTTGTCAACGTCCAGTTCATTTCCCTCTGGTTGACACAGAAAAGTGACCGACACATATAATGAATTCTATCACCAAGTTCTTGACATCGAGATGACAAAAAATACATTTAGATCATCGCATTTGATGTCCCAACGAATAAAGAAGTTTTGGGTCCAATATGTCAAAATCAGCCTAGCAGAAACTGGCTAGGCCGATTTCTTTGTAGTTCGTCCAACAGGCCAGCCCGGCTCTGAGGAAATTGGCTTAGCCAGGAATCCAATTAAGCCGGTTTTTCTGGTCTGAGGCCAGTTAGAGTTTGACTCGTTTCCGGCTCGTGTTTTGACGTGGGAACGCTGAGTGGCGGAGGAGCAGATTTTACGTCAACCCATCCCCGGTTCTGCCACCCTTCTCCATGGCCCGGTTGGGCGGCTATGTGCCGCCGACGTGGTCGATCTTTCTAGGGGGCACGGAGGTGGGTGACGTGACTGCCCTACTGGAGGCGGTCGCTCTCCTGAAGTAGCAGGGCCTGACGGGGCCCGTGGCCATCAGGACCTTCCTCGTACGCCGTGTCTTGCCTATGAAGAGGTAGAGGAATGCCTAGTGGGTGTACATCAGGTTGGAGGACTTGACCATTGAGTCTGATGAGTACATTCCCTGCTCCCACCTGCTCCCTTGGCAAATGAGGTTGTTGATGGGGGAGTGCTGCGGACCTTGGCGCGGGGGTCGGCCTGAGCCCTACCATGATGGGAACTCATGCCTAGAGGCGGGGCCCTTTGTGGGGGATGAGGTCCGACCCCCCGGCACTGCCTTCGGAGGCGATTTGGGGAGCGATGGCGACAACAGCTCTAGTGCCCGGCTCTTCATCGGCCGAGGTGAGGGCCTCGATCGCCCACGAGAAGCAACCTCGAGAGGTCCCCTCCAAGCAAAGCACTGACAGAGGGCCGACGGGCCCACTCCACACGAGGTTGTGCCTTGCTCCCCCGTAAGTTTTTGCATGGATCCTTTGCAAATGCTTGCTCCACCCTTGCTAATTCCTGGTTTGTGAGGTTGTCGCCAATGTTGCTCTGATTCTTTTGCTGACATCCCTGTAATTTTTTTCTGCAAGCATAGCAAGCTGGAACAAACGGTTGACAGTATAAAATTCTTTATGAAAAACAATATCATGTATTTCATTCCTCAAACCACCATAAAAGCGAACAATTTTATCTTCCATGTCCTCTACTATCCCACAACGTATTGCACACTTTTGAAACTCTGCATAATATTTCTGGACATACATATTACCTTTCTCTAAGCGCATCAATTTCTTATGCAACTCACGTTTATAAGAAAGAGGAATAAAACGATCACGCATAGCTACCTTAAGTTGTTCCCAAGTACCAGGTAAAGCATTCTGTGTAGCTAGCCCATTCCACCAAATAATTGCAAAGTCCTTAAACTCACTAGTAGCTTGTCGAACTCTATGTTGCTCAGGAACAAGGTGGGCACTAAACTTTTATTCTATTGTCATCTCCCAATTAAAATATTCTACTCCATCATAAGATCCAGAATAGGATGGTATGGTAAATTTACCTCTCATACCTTTATGATTGTTGCCAAGATTGAGTTCAATAAGCGCATCGGTGACGGCCTTCTTGATGGCCTCGCCCATCCCTTTCTGAACATTCTCCACAGCAGCCCGCAAATTGGTCTTGGCTTACACACTCATTGAAGTCCTGGGGACCTGACATTGTGATCACAAAAACATCAACAAATGGTGTGTAGGTTATCCCTAAAAATATACTACGCAGTTGCAGTGGTGCCTCTCCTCAAGCAATTAGAAACCTCTTACCAAGTTTTTACTAGGTTCTTACTAGCGCAAGCAAAGGACTGTACAACCGGCGGCTGGTTCGTGATAATACCTGTGAGGAAGTGGCACCAAGACTGCAAGGATCTTTTTCTGTACTGATCTGAAGTATATGTGGAGCTTGGAAGGCACACAAAGATAAATATATTTATATGTGGCACACAAGTCAGTAACAGATAGCAATATTGAATAAATGTCCAGAGCACTTGTCCTAGTTGCTGGCCTATACGTGTTCCTAGCACCAGTTGTGACAAACAAGGGAGTGAAACAAGTATGAAAGATAGCAACGGAAACACGGACAAGGCAAAAGGCACCACAAACAACAGAGCTTTTGGGTGTTCCTTATGTGCTCCTTTTCTCTTCCCTTCTCTTTTTAATCTTTTTCCAATGGAGCAACCAACCATCCAAAACCTTTCTGCTCCCAAGGGCGAGTTCGTAGAGCCACCAGAATCATTGAAGCCAATCACAACTTCTAGCTATGAACTCCGTCCTGGCTTTATAGCCATGGTCCAGGAACAGACCTTCTCAGAGTTAGACTATGAAAACCCCTATCACCACTTAAGGGAGTTTGAGCAGCTTTGTGCATGCCTAACCATTTCGGGCATGCCACAAGAAACACTTCGGTGGAAGTTGTTTCCTTTCTCACTTAATGAGAGGGCGAAACAATGGTACGCCCACAACATAGGGAAGGTAAATGGAGATTGGGAAGAACTGAGGAACAGATTCTGTCTCGCGTTCTTCCCTATATCTCGCATCGCTGCCCTACGACAATAAATCCTCAACTTCCAACAAAAAGAGAAGGAAACCATAGGTGCAGCCTAGGACAGATTTTCAATCCTATCATGTTCTGGCCTAGACTTGTCTATACCAAACCATGTGCTGTTACAGCATTTTTGGTTAGGTCTTAGCAAGGTGTCTGCCCTATAGCTCGATATAGCTGTCGGAGGGTCTTTTACACATAAAACCACAGCAGAAGGAGAAGCTCTTTTAGATCGCATTCTAGAGAACACTCCCCCGCTAGAACCCCTCCGTGTGGATCCCGAACCAAAACCTGATGAAGTCTCGTTGGCTGAGGCCGAACCTGTAACACCTTTTCAGAGACCCTTACCTGAACCAA
>JAHUYU010001759.1:0-13628 GCA_030439765.1 Tripidium arundinaceum | reverse complement strand
AAGACAAAATTCCCACGGTCAAGCTTATGACCATAAGCTAAGCACTGCTGGGAGATACCCTAGATTATCATAAAAGAATAATAATAATAATAATGAAAAAAAACTTGTCAATAAAAGCAAGAACATGCTATCAAGTTAGTATGCATCTTTGGGTATTCTTGTCACTAACCATTTCAGGTTAAGACTAAGAAGAACAAGGGGCATACGATGCTAGAAAACATGAGAGCTGCATCAACATCGTGATACCCTTTGGTGATGGAACACACTCAAAAGGAGGTCCCGACCCTGCACACTTGACTTTCACACAAAAGTCCAAGTGTGAGGGAGGATGGTTAGAGTCCCAAGTTCCATACACACCAAAGACTATCCTAAAAAAAGAGAGATGATGATGTTAGCTCTACCTTGCTATAATATATATATATATTATAAAAAATGATGAAAAAAAGAGAGAAAAAGAGAGAGAGAGAGAGAAGGAAGATTCTCCTCTCCGAAAGCCTTTGCTTACCACCGCAATCATGCAACTGTTGCAGCAACTCTGAAGCTCCAACCACATATGCTGCCGTAAATATACTCAGGTAGGCGAAGGTAATGTTCACCAACTCTTTTTACTCATGTTTGTCTCCATATGGATATATCTTGCTCATACAAGTCCATACTTCCTTTGTTTATGATATATGCTCTAGTTTGGATGTTTTCACTAGTGGTACATCCATAGGCTTTTTAAATTAAGCATGGTGCTTAGGTTAAAATAGCCTTCTTTAATCAAATTTTAACGTGGTGTTGAAATTTTGATTAATGAACTTGAGTTATTTTCATAAATAATGGAAGTAATTTTATAATGGAGATAAATCAAGGCTAGAACTACATTGCATCTTTACCATAGGCCTTGTTTGAGTTGTGCTAAAAAAAAGAGGTTGGGTGAACAAATCAATAAATAAAATAAAAAAATAATAAGAAATAATATATAATAAAAAAATTTAGGCTCCCCAGCGTTTTAGCTGGTAGGGCCCTTGTTTGTTTTTGTCTTTTTGTTTGAATAAAATAGGTACAAGAATAAGTGTGGGGGAGATCTCTCAAGCTGAACAAACATCCATTTGAGATCTCCCACCAACATGTTGCACAAACATCAACTGATCCAGCATGAAGAAGGAACCAGACAAATGGCTTCAGAGAAGGGTCGGCTGAACTTCTGGTTCAGCCGAACCACCTCTGATTCTCCCTAGCTCCTTCATCTTCAACAATGGTTTGTGCACATTACCCTCAACTCCCAGTGTAGGAGCACCATGTCTATGTGGAGTGTATGTGATCTTGATCTTGGGAGCATGATAAATCTCTCAACAAGGGTCAACAAGACTTGACCAAACTCAACACAGTAACAAGCAACGTATGTAGAAAGCTTGAAACTTGCAAGATGTCAAATTTGGCTTTGGTAGGAATTGCTCACCAATTGAGGAGTATGTGATTCTATGGTTTTATAACATTTTTATGAAAACAAATTCTCCAAGTGCTTTGAATAGAAACGGTAGGATTTCTATGTCAGAACTATATCACACCTCACAACAACCTAGTCAACATGATTTTCCTATTAAAATATTTTCCCACAAGCATAAGTGTATGTGTATGGAACAAACTTCATGCAAGCTTCTATCTTAAAAAATGTTATGAACATGTCACTTTTCAAAATTTTGAACAAAGTGTGGTTTATAATTTGCATAGAGGCATGGTTGGTTTAATTTGAGCTTAATTTTAGTGACAAAGATTATGTTTGTTTAAGCTCAAAGTTGTAGGGAGTTGAGGGTAATGTGCACAAACCATTGTTGAAGATGAAGGAGCTAGGGAGAATCAGAGGTGGTTCGGCTGAACCAGAAGTTCAGCCGACCCTTCTCTGAAGCCATTTGTCTGGTTCCTTCTTCATGCTGGATCAGTTGATGTTTGTGCAACATGTTGGTGGGAGATCTCAAATGGATGTTTGTTCAGCTTGAGAGATCTCCCCCACACTTATTCTTGTACCTATTTTATTCAAACAAAAAGACAAAAACAAACAAGGGCCCTACCAGCTAAAACGCTGGGGAGCCTAAATTTTTTTATTATATATTATTTCTTATTATTTTTTTATTTTATTTATTGATTTGTTCACCCAACCTCTTTTTTTTAGCACAACTCAAACAAGGCCTATGGTAAAGATGCAATGTAGTTCTAGCCTTGATTTATCTCCATTATAAAATTACTTCCATTATTTATGAAAATAACTCAAGTTCATTAATCAAAATTTCAACACCACGTTAAAATTTGATTAAAGAAGGCTATTTTAACCTAAGCACCATGCTTAATTTAAAAAGCCTATGGATGTACCACTAGTGAAAACATCCAAACTAGAGCATATATCATAAACAAAGGAAGTATGGACTTGTATGAGCAAGATATATCCATATGGAGACAAACATGAGTAAAAAGAGTTGGTGAACATTACCTTCGCCTACCTGAGTATATTTACGGCAGCATATGTGGTTGGAGCTTCAGAGTTGCTGCAACAGTTGCATGATTGCGGTGGTAAGCAAAGGCTTTCGGAGAGGAGAATCTTCCTTCTCTCTCTCTCTCTCTTTTTCTCTCTTTTTTTCATCATTTTTTATAATATATATATATATTATAGCAAGGTAGAGCTAACATCATCATCTCTCTTTTTTTAGGATAGTCTTTGGTGTGTATGGAACTTGGGACTCTAACCATCCTCCCTCACACTTGGACTTTTGTGTGAAAGTCAAGTGTGCAGGGTCGGGACCTCCTTTTGAGTGTGTTCCATCACCAAAGGGTATCACGATGTTGATGCAGCTCTCATGTTTTCTAGCATCGTATGCCCCTTGTTCTTCTTAGTCTTAACCTGAAATGGTTAGTGACAAGAATACCCAAAGATGCATACTAACTTGATAGCATGTTCTTGCTTTTATTGACAAGTTTTTTTTCATTATTATTATTATTATTCTTTTATGATAATCTAGGGTATCTCCCAGCAGTGCTTAGCTTATGGTCATAAGCTTGACCGTGGGAATTTTGTCTTGCAGCTATCAATGGTGGTGAAGTTCCCAGCTTCACCGTTAAACATTTAGCATTGTCATTCGAGCTGCAAGGTTAGTGCCACAATGCAACTACGGGATTTTCAATATTTGCTATAAACGAAGACATCTACAACCATCCTCCTAAAAAGTTTGGAAACGAGGAGTGATGGGTGGTTGTCTTCCTCATAGCAGCAAGCGATACTGAGCACAACAAACTCTGGAGACTCCAAAAGTAAGCATGAGATGCAAGGGATCTTGAAAGAAAAACCTTCATGCTTGTTTGTGGAATCATTCTTTTTGCGCTCTAGAGTTGGTGCTTCGAGTTTGTCCATGGCCCAGAAGTTTTCATTTGGACGGCCAGAGGGACAAAGCTTTGGTTCGAGTGAGGGTGATGATGGATGTTCCATTTCACAAGAAAGCTCAGGTGAAACTAACGGGGATATGAACTTCACCTCCTCGAATGGGTCATGGTTGGGATTATGCTTTGCCATTGGGATTTTTGGGTGAGTGGCGGAAGCAGTTTTCCCAAACTCTTCGTTAAGGCTCCATAGGAAGGTTTTTCTTGAAAAAGTTTTTCAAAAGGGTAGCCTATAAGAAGATCGAATTCAAGGAGGGCATAGATATGGAAGTCCATGCGAACCTCGGTTTTGTCAATTGTGATCGGCACGGCCCTAGCAATCCCACAACACTCAAAGATGAGTCCTGACGGACTTTTGAAGAGTTTGTTGGTCGAGACTAGCGGCATGTTGCCCAAAAGGGTTTCCGCAAGGAATTCTAACATGATATTAGTCTCGACCGTGGGGTTGTGCAGGGCTTCTATGACAGTTCCTCTTAATGAACAAGGCATGGTCGTGGAAGGTGAAAGAATCCGAATTGCTTCAGAAGAACCTTTCACTTCCATCAACCATTCTTTTGATGGTTCAGCTCTAGGGGAAGCTTCTTCTGAAGGAAGTGTAAGCTTTTCGTGCCTAAAGAGTTTTGAGGTATTGCCATAATCCTCGAATTGGATAGGGAACTCCGAAGGATGAATTAATCTTTCCTTCGGTGTTTGTGGTTCGAGTGAGGGCTCACGAGTTGAATCTAAGGATGGTATAGGTTTGGATTCGACTAGTGAGGACTCCTCAACACTCGACGTAACTTTAGCCTGGAGGGATTTAGTTCTTATGACGGAAGAAGAGTGTTTGTTTATAAAATGCTCAAGGAATTCTACTTGTTCCTTCATAGTCTTTTGTGTACAACGACCTCCAGCAATCACGTCTAGGCATAGGTTAGCACCCATGTCAATACCCAAACAAAAGAGTCGCAGAAATATGCTATCGGGTAAATACAAGTCTGGGCCGATGTGTATTAATGCTGAAAACCTGGTCCAGGCTGCACCTATTGACTCCTTCTTGCGTTGCTCAAAGTCGAGGATTGCCCTTGGTAGAGAGTCGATACAGGACATAGGAAAGAATGCAAGGTGAAGCTTGCCTTTAAGTTCATCCCGGTCCCCATTCGTACTTTCTACGGCATGTGTGTACCATTGCTTCGCCTTCCCCATGAGAGCAAAGGGAAACAATTTCCACTTTAGAGTTTCCTATGTCATGCCCGGGATGCTCAGGCACGAACACATCTCCTCAAACTCGTGCAGGTGATGGCAAGGGTTTTCATTATAGTGCCCTAAGAAGGGTTGTGCCCGAACCATGGCTATTAAGCTAGGGTGGAGTTCATAACCTGAAGCTGTGATTGGCTTTGAAGATTGTGGCGGTTCTAAGAACTCGCCCTTGGGAGCAGAAAGTTGGTGAATTGATTGATGCTCCGTGAAGAATGTATTTATATTTTATAAATGAATTTTTTTTCTTTAAGATAAAACACAGGCAACTAGGTTTGGAGACTAGAAACGACAACCGTTCCTCGACAACAGCGCCAGAAATGCTTGTTCGCGTTTCTTAGCATAAGCAGAGGAATCCGCAAGCGCACGGATACACCGTTGTAGCACTTCACCCGGAAGTATTCAGGGTATCGTAATTTCCCAAAGGAACGGTTGTGCTAGACTCTTCAACTAGTTAACCTATGACCACAAGGGAGAAATGAATTAGGTAGCGAGGTTTTTCCAAGGATAGATATCTTAACTAAGGTAACTTTGTTACTATAGACTTGCTTCAGGCACTGGATTGCACTTGGTCTGCCAAGCGATGCCGGCCTCTGCTCTACCACGAGCCCAAACGTGGGGGATTACAAGGGACGAACAGGGCTGTCACCACCTGCCGCCTACCCCTCAATCCGTAGGGAAAGAGGCAAACGAAGATAGCTTCTAGCCTAGACACCACGTCTACGCTATCCACTAATACTCTAGCGTGCTAGCAAGGGTTATCCGTCTTTATCAGGGCCCTTCTACTAGAGTACCCGCCGCAAGGATGGACGATGAACCCACAGGTCTATAATAGTGCAAAGGTAACTCTTTAAGATAAATAGCCAAAGTTGAACAACAAGTCTCTTACTCCAAACAGTAAGAAGCTTGTAGAGGTACAGGTGGAGAAGCTCCCGGCTCCAGCACTTCGACTTAGTGTAGCTAGCACACTAAGGGAAGTTGCTAGTACTCCGACTCTTCTCCCACTCTCTCCTCACTCACTCACCTCTCTTATTACAACTACTAAAAAAGTAAGAATCTACTCTTCTCTCCTTGTGAATTGAATTGGGATTTATTCTATCATGCCTTTGAGAGGAGAGGGAGCCCCTTTTTATACTAAAGCAAAGGCGGTGCTCCTCCCTATTTTTGGCGCAAAGCACCCGGGGAACCGACGTTGCATGCCTCCATGCCACCGCCAGAGAAAGACCAGGGCATATGGCGGTGCTAGGGGGCGGCCGCCCCCTGGGCCGACCGGCCCACTAGGTGGCGCAAATGGTCACCGCCTTTGCGAGGTGGTCTCTGGTTGGGCTTGGAACACTGTTGCGTGGTGTTTTGCCCCGTTGGTGTTGCGATGTTTGGCGCCTTCTCCATTCTTTGCGCGAATCAACATTGGAAAGCACCTTTTGATGAAATTCTCCATGCATTTGTGTTTGTGTCCTGCAAAACAGATAATTCACCAAAACTCGTGGAAATGATTAGTTCTAAAGCCCTATATCTAAGTTCGGTGTTTAATTGAGCATATTTTATATGAAAGTTGGCGGGTAAAGATTGGAGTTAAGGACCGCCAACAGTCGACGTCGGCGTACGGCCACCACATGGCGCGCGCGGCCTGGCGCCGGTCAGCCACTGCTGGTCTGGTTCAAATCGACAAAGGCCGATTCAGTTATGGCGAAGCCGACTGAAACCCGAACTTTGGCGCTCTAGATCTCCTAAACCGTGCAATGTTTTGCCAAACCAGTTTCTCCATTGTGCAGAGCTAAGTGAGTACAACAACTTTACTTAAAGGATCATGGTCAAATTCGAACTGGTTTTCAAACTAAAAGTCACCAAACATAGGTAAACGAAACTGAAAATCAGCTTTAGGACTTAGCCAATTTTTTAGCTTCCAAAACAGCACTGACTTTTCATTTGTGAGCTATTTTTGAGCATGTTAGGCACATCTTCATGACATGACCCTTAAACAAAGTTTGTTCCTTATAAAATTTTCTACAACTTTTATTAAGGGTGCACAAACATGCAAACACTCTAGGTCAACATTCCAATTGGGTCAAACAAAAGCACTCTAGGGTTGGGTTCTAGTCAACCCTCACTTAGAAGCTTAATTAAGTCAAATCACCAACATGAACATTGCTTCATTTTGCTTCCTAAGTGTGTCTAGGCTAGTTTAGTGACCAAACAACACAACCACTTACATTATCAAGCATGATCATTAAGCATTTATACACAATTAAGCCATTTCATGGAAAAACAAGCATAGCAAAGTAGAGTATTATTTCATGCTCATGAATGCTTATGACTTGATGATGCTTATGCTCATGAAATGCAAGTGCAAAGTAGGGTGTTATAGATGCGTTTCTTACCCAGCCATCACAAGGATTCTTCTAGCTACAGCTAAAAACCATTCTGTTCTGCACTACTCTGGAACTAGCCTGCTACTAGTTCCTATCACAAGAATTCTTCTAGTTGCAAGACAAGGCTACATAGCTACGCTGACTATACCCAGCGGCTCAAGTATCTCGGATACTATCATTTAAAAGGCTGGAGACTAAGTTTTTGCTATGCAATTGCTACTGGTGATGATAATGAGCTCACAAGGGGTATTTATATACGGAAGTTCATGCCTATAGACCGGGTTCATCCAATGGTTTTGGATTGTATTCACGGTTTCACAGCATAGTTCACATGCTGCATTAAAAGTCAACAGTGCAGCTCATTCAGCTTTTACAGTACCCAGGACAAGATTCCAACTGCCCATGTGACTGCACAGTACACCTTGGGCAGTGTACGAACAAAATTGGTATAGTGAATAGGATAAGGATTCCTTTTCCTGTTCGCATGTGATTCTCAGTTTTTGCCGACTCTATGACAAGTGATTCATGACCACTGTCCTAGAGGGACTACTCGGCTGCACCCTTTGTAACACCCTAGGTGTTAGTCATAAGTTAAGCAATGAGTTTGGACTTAAGTAAGATATGTCAAATGGTGATGAAGAGCTTTACTTCATAATTTTGCAAGTGTTGATGAAGAATTGGAGTGAAACTCTTCCAAAAACAGGACCCAACTTAAACTTTTTGGAAGGTAAGGACACAACCCTTTTTCTCAGTGGTGAACCTTATCAGACATATGCTTGGATAATGATAAACATGCCTCTTTCATGTGCATCACCTCAGTGTCAAGCCCTCTTGAGCATTGGAAAAGTTTCATGAAGTTTGGAATCAAGAAATCACATGGAATGATAAGTTATGTCCTTGCTAGAATTGCTGGGTTATGTAAATTGGAAACATGTGATGTCAACCAAACTGTGCAACCTTGCTCAAACAACTCTGTAATGTTGTGGAGCTTGAATTACCGTGTGCTAATAATGTTGGATGTTGATTAGTGGAAGAAGGAAAAAGGACTAGAGAAAGAGAAAAACAAAAAAAGAGAAGAAGATGGTGGGCAGGAGCCAGTCATTGGGCTAGGCCCAACTAGCCTGCTAGCGCCTCCCCTTCATCTGAAAAAAAGAATGATAATAATATAAAAAATACAAAACAAAAGGAAGAAGAAGAAAGGTGCCGGTCGTCGGCTTCCTCAATCGATGCTCCACTTGGAGCTTGGACGTGCTCGCCCACACTGGCCAGTCAGCAGCGTCAGCAGGGCTTGTCACCCATGCTGGTCCTCACCTGGTCGTCGCCGCACGTGGTCGTGCCATGATTTCCATGAGCCTGCTGCAGCGGTATGACACCTGCATGTGGAGCGCTGTGTCCATGTCGTTGCCATCTGTCGCTCGCAGGGAGCCTCCGCCCATGCCGGTCACTATGGCGAGGATGCCCAGGTGGGCCATGCACGCGCCCTGTGCTGCCTCTATGCGCTGCAGTGGCTAGGCCGCCCTTCGGACCGCTGGATGCCTGCCGTCATCGCCGTTTCTTTAAAAATGGCCGTCAGTCTCTCTCTCTCTCCCTCTCTCTCTCTCTCGTTTCCTACCATTTCTACCCGAGTCGCTCGTGCCGCAGAGATTGGTGAGCACCCCCTCGGCTCTCTCCTCTCCTTTCCGTGCCCGGTCCTTCCCTTTACTCGCGCTCCCACTAGAGTCATCGGTCGTGGTCAGGTCGCAGTCATGGTGGGCGCCATCGTCGTCGCCTTGCGTGTGCATGGTCAGGCCGCCACGCCACTTCCTAGCGTGGGTGCGGCTCTTTCGCAGGTCTGCCATGGCCGCCGCGCCCCCCCCCCTCGCTGCCGGGCAGCCAGTGGCCGGCTGAGATTGGCCGCCGACCGGCTGCTTTGTTTGGAGATGAGTCGTGGACCGCGTTTTGAGAATAGGAAAAAAGGGAGGGTGTTAGGTGCAAATCTTGTGACCCTAGTGAATAGTGTCAAATAGTGGTTAGGGCCGTTTTGTAGTTAAGTGAAGCTCGAGAGTCTTATGTGCAAAAGTGCAGGGGAGGTGGGGATCCGCCGGGCCTCGTGGGCCACGGCCGTTTCCTTGGCCGCGTGGGCCGTGGCCAGTTGGCCTCGTGGGCCTTTCGTCCATCGGGCTCGGCTGGCTCTACCGCTGGGCTCCGCTCGCCTTGGGCCTTCACCCTAGGCCGCACGTGGGGGCGCCCACCTAGGCCGTGCATGTGCGCATGTTGCGGGCCGCGCCGGCTAGATGCAGGCCGCGAAGTCCAGTGCCGAAGGAAATCCTTTTTCCTTTTTCCTAGTGGCACAAACTTCAAAAAATAGCCAAAATCACTAAAAAATCAGAAAAATGTGAAATAAGTTTTGTTGGGTTTCTAAAATCACACTCTATCCATTGGTGCTATGTTATGTGTTAGTTTGTGTGATATCTATTGGTGTAATTAATTGCCCTTGCATCCTTTTGTTGCATATAGGTGACATGGCAACCGACTTCGTGCCGGACATGGAGCCGGAGTACGAGGAAATCATCTAGGAGTATGAGGAGGAGGTCCTCGTTGATGGTGTTCTCGAAGCCCTCGCTGACTTTTTCGCTGACCCGGTCTAGAACCAAGGCAAGCCCCAGTGCATAACCCCTTTATTTTTATGTATACATTATTATGTGGTGTAGGAGTTGTTTGAAACACACCTGCATATATATCTTACCCTACGAGTCATACTACCATGACAGGTCTGAGTAGTTGCTATGCTTAGGAACCTCAGTAGCATGAGTGACCTGTTGTTACTCACAATAGGTTCTTTATTTGCTTTATATCACATGATAGGGGTTGTGGATGATAACTGGAGACCACGCGGGAAATGGTAGTTGGTGGACAGCAGGACATGGAGGTTCTATGTGCGCTTATTAGTCTCTCTTATGTCGATTAAGGACCATGCCGTTGGTAGCTATACTGACAAGTTTGAAGGTACTAAACACATAACAGGGGCCTGAGTCATAGTTGACCATGAAGCTAAGTACAGTCTTATAACTAAGATGCACAAAACATTCACCGAAGTGTTTCTCTGGCCATTCTAGTGCTGTTTTCGGGACAGGGAATGTCCATGGTAAAACTTATGAGGGGGAAACCCGTCGTCGGTTCGTGGGGTGGGCCTCATAGGGTGGGTTCCCCAGGGGTGGCCAGCTCATTTCGGGCCTTGGTTGTACGATAGGAATGGTAGCCTTATACTTGCTCCTTCGAGAAGTATGGGCATGTTTTGGGATTGTCCAGCTGGATGTACATCGATTGCAATCGCCGCTCTCCTCGGATATGGATACCACTTGTCATATCCCTGCCATCGTAGTAACTACTGTAACATGATGTGGTGATGAAATAATGAAGCATGGGAGTTGAGATATTCTGATTGCTTACCACATGCTTGATAATAGCATAGGTGCTTACTTAAAATGGTTAGATGATGGACTTAATGTGACTGCTAAAACTTGGAATATAAGGATGCGCTCCTAGTAATGCTTTCTCGCAAAAGTAAATGAATCAGCAAGCTAGATAGCCCCTGCATGCCCTTGAGAGTCGGGAAACTATTCCCACCTAGTCGGGTAAGTCTTACGGAATACATTGTGTACTCAGGGTTTGTTCTACCCTGTTGTTGCAGATGCTAACCCTGAGGTGTAGCCGGGTGTCTGTTCGTTTGCGGGTCCTTCCTTGGAAGAGCGTACTCGTGTGTTGCCTCTGCTTCTGTTTGGTTGAGTCCTCCTTGGTGGGCACAGTGAGGATTTCAACTTCGACCTCTATCGTAGTTAAGTTTGTAGTGTCAGTTTAAGCTTTCAATATTGTAAAAAGGAACCTCTGGTATTGTAATCCCTATGTATTAAATTCCGCGCCACACCGAAAACTGGTATTGTAATATATTTGGATCATGTATTGTATGTGAATGTTGGCTGTTACTAATGACCTATTCCATACCGCCAACTTGTATGAAAAATGGAGAAAAACACATGTTTTACATGCATATGTCTTTGATATTCACCTAGTTCCACATGTATTGGAAGATTACTGTTTTGCAGGACTTAAGTGTGAAATTAGTGAAAAACTCGGGAAAATGCGCAATCAACAAAGCGTATTTGCGCGGCCCAAGTTGAAGAATGTGAAGAAGGCCAAATCCACGATGCGAATCAGGGCCAATACCCAACATAGAAGTGATCCAGACCCATCAGGGAGCCCACCAGACAAAGTCGGTGGCGAGAGGCGGCAGCCAGGGTGCGGCCGACCCCCTGGTGCAGCCGCCCCCCTGGTGGCGTCTCTCGGGCCCATCTTTTGCATGTCGGTTCCTATGGCGGTGCTAAAGGCGGTTCCATGGGTTACCAAGAATATTCGTCCATGAACCGACCTTTAGGCACTATAAAAAGCAGTCATGTTCTCCTCTATAAATCAAGTTTCACATAATTCACACATTCAGGCAATACAACTCTAGAGCTCTCTAGTTTTAGTTTATCTTTTTAGTTGTAGTTTAGATCTAGAGCAGAGCTTCAAGTTGTAAAGAGGAGAACAACATTTTGGCTGTTCTTGGTATGAATAAATCTAGTTCTAGTTCCATCTTGTTCTTGATCTCCACTTATATTTATAGTATTGTTCTTGAATTAGAGCTAAGTTCTTCATTCATGTTCTTCGTATTAGAACTAGTTCTTAGTTCGAGTATCTTGATCATGATGATTAGAGCTTTGATCTTAATTAAATATATAACTAGTATAATCATGTTTAGACTAATGTCTAGATGGTGGTTTACCAAGTCTTCGGATTCGCATATGTTCTCGACTTGGGGGGACATATGTGGTTTCCGTGTATGCAAGTATGGTACTTGGATACAAGGGAACGGGTAATTGCAGTTCGTACTCCACGGTAGTGGGGTAGGCGGCAGGTGGTGACAGCCCTGTTCGTCCCTCGTATTCCCCCACGTTCGGGTATGGTGTAGGAGTCTAAAGCGATGCGGGGAGCTGGCAGACCAGACCTTAGGCATTCTCCTGATCCATCTAGATGTAAATCTAACCATGTTTATATTAGTTGTATGACTTGCTAGAATTCTTGACAATAACTATAATAGATTGTTCTAGTTAGGATATTCTTTTATTCTTTATTCTTTTATTTAATTATCTTCCTTTACCCTTGATAGAGATGCTCATATATGCCTGTGTGAAACTTCAGCTATCCCCAATTTATCAATGTTTCATTTACCCCTGATGAACAATTGGTTATTATGCTATATTATTAACATTGAGATATCCAATATCCATGATTAGCTATTGCCTTCCCATGGGAAAATATAAATAACGATACCCTGAATACTCTGGGTGAAATGCTACAATGATAGATCTGTGCGCTTGCGGATTGAATAGAGCCTGAACTATCGGTGTATTTGTTAGCATTATTATCTATGAATGGTTGAAATGCTACATTCATAGTGATGATGTTAATAAGTACCAATAAGTATTTCTAGCGCTGTTGCCTAGAATGGGTCATATCACTATTCTTGGTAATGACGTTAAGAAATGCCAACAAGCATTTCTGGCGCCGTTGCCGGGGAAGGCTAGATTAATCATGGATAAGTTCAATGGTAATAATAAAGTATAGTAATTATTGCTCATTTAGGTTAACCTTCTATGTTTTCTCCATGTTGTGGATGAAAACAAGGATAGTTTATGAGTGGAAGTGGAGTTGGATTTCAGCTGCCTCCAAACTTCATTGACGATCCTGAGGCAATCTTGAGGAAAGGATGAACCAATATTCTACACTCTCCGTCTACCTCTAGAACCAAGCCACATTCCATCGCACCACCTGAATCTATGGCTAACAAGGCGTTGCGCGAGTTCTCCGTGCCAGCCATTGCCAATGTACCGATAGGGCCCGTTGTCAATGTTGGTGATAGGAATTTCGAGCTCCGTACTGGTCTTATCCCAATGGTGCAAGCAAATCAATTCACTGGTTTGCCAAGTGAGGATGCTAGTGCACACTTACAGCAGTTCCTAGAACTTTGTGACACTATAGTCATAAAGGATGTTGCGCCAGACATGATCAAGATCCGTTTGTTTCCCTTTTCCCTCGCGGGAAGAGCGAAACAATGGTTCTACAAGGACCCAACTGCAGTTGATACATGGACTAAATGTGCAGCAGCATTCCTAGCAAAGTACTTCCCGCTCTCCAAAACCAATGCTTTGAGGGGAAGAATATCAAATTTCCAGCAGAATCAAGAGGAAACAATTCCCGAGGCATGGGAACGACTTCAAGATTACATCCTTGCCTGTCCTCATCCCGGCCTCTGCTATTTATAGAGAGCAATAACCGACGTAGCAGAGTTGGATACAACGGCTAGGAGCATCAGGAGGCGGTTGGAGGCGAGAGACGTTGGTGAGGGGTCGGCCGACCCCAGGGTGCGGCCGCACCAGGGGTGGCCCCTCTCTGGTCCAATTTTCGCAGGTGCTCTCCAATGGCTCTCTGAAGCTCATGACCGTTGGTTATTCAAACGTTGGTGACCGTTTGCTTGCTCAGATAAAAATTTTCCACAAATTTGTATATATTTTGAATTTTTATTAAAAATTTTTAAAT
>JAHUYU010002584.1:0-19674 GCA_030439765.1 Tripidium arundinaceum | reverse complement strand
TGGGAGAGGGTATCACCTATGCCCCACGAACGGCCATCAAGTCACAGGTATTGGCGGACTTCGTCGTCGAATGGACCGAGACCCAGTTGCCGCCGACCCCGGTGAACCAGGAGTACTGGAACATGTACTTCGATGGCTCACTGATGAAGAGCGGGGCGGGAGTAGGACTTGTCTTCGTCTCGCCCCCCGGGTCCCCGACCCTACGGATCGACAGGTAAGAAGCTTGGGCACACCCGAAAGCACGATGAACCGCCACCTCAACTTAACTCTATTTCTTATCATAAACATGATATGAATGTTTAAGCATAAAGTTCTACATGGCAACATCATGACATATAAACTATAGAGTAGCTCATATATCAAGATAATATCATGAGAACTATACTCTAGTTTACTTGCATAACTATATCGATAAAGTGAAGACAAGACTTTGGAGAAATGATTCATCTTATTCATACCAAGATTCTTCTCCAAGGAGTCAAGCCCTCCAAGGTAGCTTTGCCTTGCTCTAGCACTACTAAGGAAAAAGTAAAAACTAGAGAGGTGTGCTCAAGATGTGTTGACTCAAGGTGGTGTGTGTGTAAAGAGAGCACTACCCCTCCTTTTATACATAAAGGAGGTCGGTTAGGGGTGACATAAAATAGGAAACTAGCCTACACCACCTCTACATGTCGGCATGCAACCGCCAGAGAAAGGTGGGCCCGAGGGGAGCCAGTGGCGGTGCGGCCGCACCCCTGGTGCGGCCGCACCCTGGCCCGCTTCTCTCGCCACCGCCTTTCTCTGGTGGGCTTTTGGTTGGACCAGGGTTGCCTTCACGTAGGTGTTCGGCCCAAATTTTGCATGAAAGTGGGCCTTTGCTTGACTCCTTGGTATATGATCTGCGTTACGCTTTCTATGTTGGCGTATTTTGATTCTTGTTCCACTGTATTTTGGTATAGTCTCTGCAAAATAATAAGCTTCCAATACAAGTGGAATTTTGTCAATGGTGAAAGCATATGTGTCAAAAGTATGTTCATTTCTCCTGCTTTTGGACTATAATTGGTGGTCGGATATGGTCGTTAGTGACCGCCAACAGTGATCGTCGCAGAACTCAAGGAATTTCCTGCCAGTGAACTGCGTGCCGTTGTCGGTGATAATGGAGTTTGGGGCTCTGAAGCGGTGGATGACGTCGGTGAAAAATAGCACCGCCTGCTCGGACTTGATTTGTGCAATCGGCCGGGCCTTGATCCATTTCGAGAACTTGTCAATGACGACAAGCAGGTGGGTGAAGCCCCCGGGTGCCTTCTGGAGGGGTCCGACGAGGTCCAAGCCCCAGACGGCGAATGGCCATGTGATTGGGATTGTTTGGAGTGCCTGGGCTGGCAAGTGGGTTCACCGAGCATAGTATTGGCACCCTTCGCAGGAGCGTACTACCTCGGTAGCGTCGGCAACCGCGGTGGGCCAGTAGAAGCCCTGCCGGAGTGCGTTCCCGACAAGGGTACGTGGAGCGGCGTGATGGCCGCATGTACCACCATGGATGTCCTCGAGCAGCTCCCTCCCTTGCTCGGTGGGAATGCAGCGCTGCAAGACCCCCGTGGGGCTTCGCTTGTACAGCTCCCGATCCATCAGGACAAACGACTTGGCCCGACGCGCGATACGTCGGGCCTTGGTCCTACCGGTGGGATGTGCCCCGCGAATGTGGCAGTCGAGGTATGGGACGCGCCAATCCGGCAAGGGGTCGGGCCCTGCAGGTTGGTCGTCATTGATCTCCATGACTTCGGGTTCGGGAAATGTTGGGGTCGGGCCGTCCTCCGAGGCCGAGACAGGGGGCTCGTTGCCATCCTGTGCCGAGTCCTCATATGTGACCGAGGGCTTGTACAGATCACTGACGAACACCCCACCGGGAGGGGGCTCCCTGCCGGATGCGAGTTTTGCAAGCTCATCTGCTGCCTCGTTGAAACGTCTTGCGACGTGGTTGAGTTCGAGGCCGTCGAACTTACCCTCCAGAAGACGGACCGCTTGGCAGTACGCCGTCATCCTAGGATCGTGGCAGTTTGACTCCTTCATAACCTGGTCTACGACCATCTGCGAGTCGCCTCGGACCTCCAGCTGTCGGATTCCGAGCTCGATCGCAATATGCAATCCGTTGACGAGTGCTTCGTACTCGGCCGCATAGTTGGAGATAGGAAAGTGGATGCGAATCATGTACCTCAGTCGTATGCCGAGGGGCGAGACGAAGACAAGTCCTACTCCCGCCCCGCTCTTCATCAGTGAGCCATCGAAGTACATGTTCCAGTACTCCTGGTTCACCGGGGTCGGCGGCAACTGGGTCTCGGTCCATTCGACGACGAAGTCCGCCAATACCTGTGACTTGATGGCCGTTCGTGGGGCATAGGTGATACCCTCTCCCATCAGCTCGGTCGCCCATTTAGCGATCCTCCCTGCCGCATCTTGGCTCTGGATCACTTCCCGGAGGGGGAAAGTGGACACAACTGTGATGGGATGTGAGCCGAAGTAGTGACGCAGTTTTCTCCGGGTGATGAGGATCGCGTATAGGAGTTTCTGGATCTGGGGGTAGCGCGTCTTGGTGTCGGACAGGACTTCGCTGATGAAGTAGACCGGGCGCTAGACCTTGAGGGCATGGCCCTCCTCCTGTCTTTCCACCACCAAGGCCGAACTCACCACCTGGGTGGTGGCTGCGATGTACAGCAGGAGTGGTTCCTTTTCCACTGGGGGTACGAGGATCGGGGCCTTGGTCAGGAGTGCCTTGATCTTGTCAAGTGCTCCCTGGGCCTCGATTGTCCACGTAAAGTGGTCAGTCTTCTTCAGAAGCCTGTAGAGGGGCAGGGCTCGCTCGCCGAGGCGTGAGATGAAGCGGCTTAGCGTCGCCAGACATCCCGTAACTCGTTGCACCCCTTTCCGGTTCTGAATCGGACCCATGTTCGTGATCGCGGAGATCTTCTCTGGGTTGGCTTCGATGCCGCGCTCAGAGACTATAAATTCAAGCAGCATGCCCCGCGGTACTCCAAAGACACATTTCTCAGGATTGAGTTTGATGTGTTTGGCCCTTAGCCTTCCGAAGGCTAACTCTAGGTCGGGTACCAAATGGTCGGCTCGCCTAGATTTTATCACGATGTCGTCCACATACGCCTCAACGGTCTGTCCGATGAGGTCCCCAAAAATGGTGAGCATACATCGCTGGTATGTTGCCCCCGCGTTCTTGAGACCGAACGGCATGGTGGTATAGCAGTAAGATCCAAATGGGGTGATGAAAGAGGTGGCGAGCTGGTCGGACTCTTTCATCATGATCTGATGGTAGCCGGAATAAGCATCAAGGAAACAGAGGATTTTGCACCCCGAGGTGGAGTCAACTATTTGGTCTATGCGTGGTAGAGCTCGCCTAAACAATTCTAGTTTGCAAGATCACACAAACCTAAGCTACTCGTACTCAAGCAACCGGGGAGCTTCTACACATACTAGTGAGTGAAGGGCACAAAGTCTAAGCAAATTAGTACTTCTCAACTAGCAAGACTACACAAGCCAAACTAGAGAGCTCAACTTACTTAGCTACACAAACTAATCAAGGCTACTAAGCTACACACAAGCCTACTAGCACAAGAGAGCAACTACATAAGCACAAGTAATAAACAAGTAATTACAAGCTTGTGTATGGAGATTGCAAACCAACGGTAAGATGGAGACGAGTTGACCACGGTTGATTTTTTTTCCCGAGGTTCGGTGTTTTTCCAACCACTTAATCCCCGTTGAGGCAAGCCCAAGGTTGCCACCGATCCTCTAGCTAGTGGTGACCCATCGGTCACACTCTCCCACGTGGAGTGCTCACCACAAACTCTAGCTTTTGATCCAGCAGGACCACTTGGCGCTCTTCACACCTCACTTTTACTAGAGTTGCCCTTCGCGATCTCCTGTGGGGTGAGCACAACACCCATCACAAAGCGATCGCTTTCGGAGCACACAAGCCTCCAAACCATCTAGGAGGTGGCAACCTCCAAAAGTAACCAGCACCACCCAGCTTACAACTTGATCACCTATGCCACTCGATGCAATATCTCAATGTAATGAACTAGCGATCACTTGCAATCGAATGCAATCACTACTTGCTAAAGTGAGTTGGAGGGCTCCCAAGCACTCTCACACAAGGACACTAAGTCCCCAAGGTGCTCAGTGGCCAGCCAAGGCTGGCCAACACTTTTACTTATAAGCCCAAGGGTCAAGTAGCCGTTACAGCTTCATTTGGCTCAACACGTGACCATCGGACAAACAAACATGCGTCCGATGCACCACGTGACGCCATGTGTACTCGACCTTTTGAAACCAGCCATTGGCGCCCAACGGCTCTCTCCGCATGCTCCTGTCTGATGCCCATCGGACAAAACAATGCCCAACGTCCATGCACTACAAAGATCATCCAGAGCCGATTTCTGGCCATCTATCCTAAACCTGGTCATGCACTTCTCTACACATCTTTGACCAGTGATATGAAATGCCCTACAAGTCATACCTTTGCCTTGCGCATTTCATTTCATCTCCTCCATTTGTGATGCTACAAGCATCAACCTCCATCAAGCCTCTTGATCATTAACACAAATCAACACTTGGCCTGATCTTCCTTGAATGATATGATCCACTTCATATCATCATGTGACCTTATTGGTCCATTGATCGCAACTTCGCTTGCTCTTCACCGTTGCCTTGGTCCATCGGTGCCAAGTCCTTGTTCAAGCTTCTCCGCAATGTGCAGTGCATCGCTCCAAAGCCTCCGACTTGCCCTTCACACTTGCAACCGGTCCATCGCAGCCAAGCCATGTCTTGGTCTTCTCCACCTAGCCACACGACTCCACGTCTTGTCTCATATGCAATGAGATCCTTCATTTGACACATAGTTGGGCTTTGCAACATATCCAAGCCATTTCACATCCATGGCATAGGTTGCTCATACTAGTGTACCTATGGACTAATCATCTATGTATCTCAACATAAACACATATTAGTCCACCTAGGTTGTCACTCAATTACGAAAACCAAACAAGGACCTTTCACCAATGCCCTGATGTGACACATAGCTCGTGTTCTAGATACTTCCCTCGCCTCTCTGGTGTAGCCCTCAACCTAGGGTTGGGCGACACAAGTTAGTGCAACAACGACTTTACCCTCGATGTCGCCATTGTTGTCTTTGACCTCACATGAAATCAACCAATCAACTGAGAGAGGGTAGACTACTTTTCCTCACCGTGCAATCAGTCCAGTCAATTGTTTGCAAGGACCTCCACAGGATCCTGTGAAGTTCGTCCCCTAGTACTGCACACCTCCTCTCTGAGCAATAGGGCTAATATTTCCTTGCCTTGAGGCACCATGGTTACATCTTCACCATTGCCAACTACGTCCAAGTTGCTAATTTCCTAGAACTTTAATTGAAAGTTTAGTAGTCAAACCGGAGGTCCGATCTCCAACGGAATTTGTAGATCTACACTGGATATCAAATCCGATTTGTGTGCTCAGGTTAATCATACCAGATGTTTGGTGTGTACTAGATATCCGATACTGGGAGCTACACGTATTTTCCTAATGTTAAGTATTCCATGAATCAGCACAATAGTGGTTGGATTTTTGTGGGTAGGTATATATATAACCCTTCATCCCTCCTTCATAACTCTCCACCCACTTTGGGAAAAATAGTTTAGAGTATTTGGAAGGAAAGTGGCACTCGACATTGGCCTTTATGTGATTTTGGTGTTTGATGAACAACATGACCATTTGGACTAACAACGTTAGCTAGTATACAAGGAAATTTTAAATGGATGCAAGCTTGGCTTGGACTTAGGCAATGTGGAGATCGGAGTGATCAACACCTCAAGCAAGACATTAGAAGACATGTTGAAGACCTACAATACATGCTAGAAGTCTAATACACAAGAAGTAGAATCCCAGACGCGAAGACACAAAAGAAATTGAAGCCGTTGAAGCCGAGACAAAGAGATGGATGAATTTGGTCTTGTCTCATGATTTTGGATCTACTCAAATTGATATGATTTCAGTTCAAAGTTGTAGAGCTCTTCATTTGCTTTCCAAAAAGTCCAAGATCATCAAAATAGGACTTCATAGCTAAGAGTGATGGCTGTTTTACCGAAGTAGTGGGTTGAAGCTGAAAAGGTAGGCTTAGCCGACATACAAGTTGGCTATCCCAACTTGTTGTTAGAACTAACCATTATAGTAGAAATTAGGGCAAACTCGCCTCTCCCAACTTTTCAAGAAAAGTTGGCTCTCCCAACTTTAAAGTCATCTATCCCAACTTTTCCAAGCAAAGTCGGGTATCCCAACCCTAAACGTCGGCTAAGCCTACCTTTTCAGCTTCAACCCACTACTTCGGTAAAACAGCCATCACTCTTAGCTATGAAGTCCTATTTTGATGATCTTGGACTTTTTGGAAAGCAAATGAAGAGCTCTACAACTTTGAACTGAAATCATATCAATTTGAGTAGATCCAAAATCATGAGACAAGACCAAATTCATCCATCTCTTTGTCTCGGCTTCAACGGCTTCAATTTCTTTTGTGTCTTCGCGTCTGGGATTCTACTTCTTGTGTATTAGACTTCTAGCATGTGTATTGTAGGTCTTCAACATGTCTTCTAATGTCTTGCTTGAGGTGTTGATCACTCCGATCTCCACATTGCCTAAGTCCAAGCCAAGCTTGCATCCATTTAAAATTTCCTTGTATACTAGCTAACGTTGTTAGTCCAAATGGTCATGTTGTTCATCAAACACCAAAATCACATAAAGGCCAATGTCGAGTGCCACTTTCCTTCCAAATACTCTAAACTATTTTTCCCAAAGTGGGTGGAGAGTTATGAAGGAGGGATGAAGGGTTATATATATACCTACCCACAAAAATCCAACCACTATTGTGCTGATTCATGGAATACTTAACATTAGGAAAATACGTGTAGCTCCCAGTATCGGATATCTAGTACACACCAAACATCTGGTATGATTAACCTGAGCACACAAATCGGATTTGATATCCAGTGTAGATCTACAAATTCCGTTGGAGATCGGACCTCCGGTTTGACTACTAAACTTTCAATTAAAGTTCTAGGAAATTAGCAACTTGGACGTAGTTGGCAATGGTGAAGATGTAACCATGGTGCCTCAAGGCAAGGAAATATTAGCCCTATTGCTCAGAGAGGAGGTGTGCAGTACTAGGGGACGAACTTCACAGGATCCTGTGGAGGTCCTTGCAAACAATTGACTGGACTGATTGCACGGTGAGGAAAAGTAGTCTACCCTCTCTCAGTTGATTGGTTGATTTCATGTGAGGTCAAAGACAACAATGGCGACATCGAGGGTAAAGTCGTTGTTGCACTAACTTGTGTCGCCCAACCCTAGGTTGAGGGCTACACCAGAGAGGCGAGGGAAGTATCTAGAACACGAGCTATGTGTCACATCAGGGCATTGGTGAAAGGTCCTTGTTTGGTTTTCGTAATTGAGTGACAACCTAGGTGGACTAATATGTGTTTATGTTGAGATACATAGATGATTAGTCCATAGGTACACTAGTATGAGCAACCTATGCCATGGATGTGAAATGGCTTGGATATGTTGCAAAGCCCAACTATGTGTCAAATGAAGGATCTCATTGCATATGAGACAAGACGTGGAGTCGTGTGGCTAGGTGGAGAAGACCAAGACATGGCTTGGCTGCGATGGACCGGTTGCAAGTGTGAAGGGCAAGTCGGAGGCTTTGGAGCGATGCACTGCACATTGCGGAGAAGCTTGAACAAGGACTTGGCACCGATGGACCAAGGCAACGGTGAAGAGCAAGCGAAGTTGCGATCAATGGACCAATAAGGTCACATGATGATATGAAGTGGATCATATCATTCAAGGAAGATCAGGCCAAGTGTTGATTTGTGTTAATGATCAAGAGGCTTGATGGAGGTTGATGCTTGTAGCATCACAAATGGAGGAGATGAAATGAAATGCGCAAGGCAAAGGTATGACTTGTAGGGCATTTCATATCACTGGTCAAAGATGTGTAGAGAAGTGCATGACCAGGTTTAGGATAGATGGCCAGAAATCGGCTCTGGATGATCTTTGTAGTGCATGGACGTTGGGCATTGTTTTGTCCGATGGGCATCAGACAGGAGCATGCGGAGAGAGCCGTTGGGCGCCAATGGCTGGTTTCAAAAGGTCGAGTACACATGGCGTCACGTGGTGCATCGGACGCATGTTTGTTTGTCCGATGGTCACGTGTTGAGCCAAATGAAGCTGTAACGGCTACTTGACCCTTGGGCTTATAAGTAAAAGTGTTGGCCAGCCTTGGCTGGCCACTGAGCACCTTGGGGACTTAGTGTCCTTGTGTGAGAGTGCTTGGGAGCCCTCCAACTCACTTTAGCAAGTAGTGATTGCATTCGATTGCAAGTGATCGCTAGTTCATTACATTGAGATATTGCATCGAGTGGCATAGGTGATCAAGTTGTAAGCTGGGTGGGCTGGTTACTTTTGGAGGTTGCCACCTCCTAGATGGTTTGGAGGCTTGTGTGCTCCGAAAGCGATCGCTTTGTGATGGGTGTTGTGCTCACCCCACAGGAGATCGCGAAGGGCAACTCTAGTAAAAGTGAGGTGTGAAGAGCGCCAAGTGGTCCTGCTGGATCAAAAGCTAGAGTTTGTGGTGAGCAACTCCACGTGGGAGAGTGTGACCGATGGGTCACCACTAGCTAGAGGATCGGTGGCAACCTTGGGCTTGCCTCAACGGGGATTAAGTGGTTGGAAAAACACCGAACCTCGGGAAAAAAAATCAACCGTGTCAACTCGTCTCCATCTTACCGTTGGTTTGCAATCTCCATACACAAGCTTGTAATTACTTGTTTATTACTTGTGCTTATGTAGTTGCTCTCTTGTGCTAGTAGGCTTGTGGTGTAGCTTAGTAGCCTTGATTAGTTTGTGTAGCTAAGTAAGTTGAGCTCTCTAGTTTGGCTTGTGTAGTCTTGCTAGTTGAGAAGTACTAATTTGCTTAGGCTTTGTGCCCTTCACTCACTAGTATGTGTAGAAGCTCCCCGGTTGCTTGAGTACGAGTAGCTTAGGTTTGTGTGATCTTGCAAACTAGAATTGTTTAGGCGAGCTCTACCACGCATAGACCAAATAGTTGACTCCACCTCGGGGTGCAAAATCCTCTGTTTCCTTGATGCTTATTCCGGCTACCATCAGATCATGATGAAGAGTCCGACCAGCTCGCCACTCTTTCATCACCCCATTTGGATCTTACTGCTATACCACCATGCCGTTCGGTCTCAAGAACGCGGGGGCAACATACCAGCGATGTATGCTCACCATTTTTGGGGACCTCATCGGACAGACCGTTGAGGCGTATGTGGACGACATCGTGATAAAATCTAGGCGAGCCGACCATTGGTACCCGACCTAGAGTTAGCCTTCGGAAGGCTAAGGGCCAAACACATCAAACTCAATCCTGAGAAATGTGTCTTTGGAGTACCGCGGGGCATGCTGCTTGAATTTATAGTCTCTGAGCGCGGCATCGAAGCCAACCCAGAGAAGATCTCCGCGATCACGAACATGGGTCCGATTCAGAACCGGAAAGGGGGTGCAACGAGTTACGGGATGTCTGGCGACGCTAAGCCGCTTCATCTCACGCCTCGGCGAGCGAGCCCTGCCCCTCTACAGGCTTCTGAAGAAGACTGACCACTTTACGTGGACAATCGAGGCCCAGGGAGCACTTGACAAGATCAAGGCACTCCTGACCAAGGCCCCGATCCTCGTACCCCCAGTGGAAAAGGAACCACTCCTGCTGTACATCGCAGCCACCACCCAGGTGGTGAGTTCGGCCTTGGTGGTGGTGGAAAGACAGGAGGAGGGCCATGCCCTCAAGGTCTAGCGCCCGGTCTCTTCATCAGCGAAGTCCTGTCCGACACCAAGACGCGCTACCCCCAGATCCAGAAACTCCTATACGCGATCCTCATCACCCGGAGAAAACTGCGTCACTACTTCGGCTCACATCCCATCACAGTTGTGTCCACTTTCCCCCTCCGGGAAGTGATCCAGAGCCAAGATGCGGCAGGGAGGATCGCTAAATGGGCGACCGAGCTGATGGGAGAGGGTATCACCTATGCCCCACGAACGGCCATCAAGTCACAGGTATTGGCGGACTTCGTCGTCGAATGGACCGAGACCCAGTTGCCGCCGACCCCGGTGAACCAGGAGTACTGGAACATGTACTTCGATGGCTCACTGATGAAGAGCGGGGCGGGAGTAGGACTTGTCTTCGTCTCGCCCCTCGGCATACGACTGAGGTACATGATTCGCATCCACTTTCCTATCTCCAACTATGCGGCCGAGTACGAAGCACTCGTCAACGGATTGCATATTGCGATCGAGCTCGGAATCCGACAGCTGGAGGTCCGAGGCGACTCGCAGATGGTCGTAGACCAGGTTATGAAGGAGTCAAACTGCCACGATCCTAGGATGACGGCGTACTGCCAAGCGGTCCGTCTTCTGGAGGGTAAGTTCGACGGCCTCGAACTCAACCACGTCGCAAGACGTTTCAACGAGGCAGCAGATGAGCTTGCAAAACTCGCATCCGGCAGGGAGCCCCCTCCCGGTGGGGTGTTCGTCAGTGATCTGTACAAGCCCTCGGTCACATATGAGGACTCGGCACAGGATGGCAACGAGCCCCCTGTCTCGGCCTCGGAGGACGGCCCGACCCCAACATTTCCCGAACCCGAAGTCATGGAGATCAATGACGACCAACCTGCAGGGCCCGACCCCTTGCCGGATTGGCGCGTCCCATACCTCGTCTGCCACATTCGCGGGGCACATCCCACCGGTAGGACCAAGGCCCGACGTATCGCGCGTCGGGCCAAGTCGTTTGTCCTGATGGATCGGGAGCTGTACAAGCGAAGCCCCACGGGGGTCTTGCAGCGCTGCATTCCCACCGAGCAAGGGAGGGAGCTGCTCGAGGACAATCCATGGTGGTACATGCGGCCATCACGCCGCTCCACGTACCCTTGTCGGGAACGCACTCCGGCAGGGCTTCTACTGGCCCACCGCGGTTGCCGACGCTACCGAGGTAGTACGCTCCTGCGAAGGGTGCCAATACTATGCTCGGTGAACCCACTTGCCAGCCCAGGCACTCCAAACAATCCCAATCACATGGCCATTCGCCGTCTGGGGCTTGGACCTCGTCGGACCCCTCCAGAAGGCACCCGGGGGCTTCACCCACCTGCTTGTCGTCATTGACAAGTTCTCGAAATGGATCAAGGCCCGGCCGATTGCACAAATCAAGTCCGAGCGGCGGTGCTATTTTTCACCGACGTCATCCACCGCTTCAGAGCCCCAAACTCCATTATCACCGACAACGGCACGCAGTTCACTGGCAGGAAATTCCTTGAGTTCTGCGACGATCACTGTTGGCGGTCACTAACGACCATATCCGACCACCAATTATAGTCCCAAAGCAGGAGAAATGAACATACTTTTGACACATATGCTTTCACCATTGACAAAATTCCACTTGTATTGGAAGCTTATTATTTTGCAGAGACTATACCAAAATACAGTGGAACAAGAATCAAAATACGCCAACATAGAAAGCGTAACGCAGATCATATACCAAGGAGTCAAGCAAAGGCCCACTTTCATGCAAAATTTGGGCCCGAACACCTACGTGAAGGCAACCCTGGTCCAACCAAAAGCCCACCAGAGAAAGGCGGTGGCGAGAGAAGCGGGCCAGGGTGCGGCCGCACCAGGGGTGCGGCCGCACCGCCACTGGCTCCCCTCGGGCCCACCTTTCTCTGGCGGTTGCATGCCGACATGTAGAGGTGGTGTAGGCTAGTTTCCAATTTTATGTCACCCCTAACCGACCTCCTTTATGTATAAAAGGAGGGGTAGTGCTCTCTTTACACACACACCACCTTGAGTCAACACATCTTGAGCACACCTCTCCTAGTTTTTACTTTTTCCTTAGTAGTGCTAGAGCAAGGCAAAGCTACCTTGGAGGGCTTGACTCCTTGGAGAAGAATCTTGGTATGAATAAGATGAATCATTTCTCCAAAGTCTTGTCTTCCACTTTATCGATATAGTTATGCAAGTAAACTAGAGTATAGTTCTCATGATATTATCTTGATATATGAGCTACTCTATAGTTTATATGTCATGATGTTGCCATGTAGAACTTTATGCTTAAACATTCATATCATGTTTTATGATAAGAAATAGAGTTATGTTGAGGTGGCGGTTCATCGTGCTTTCGGGTGTGCCCAAGCTTCTTACCTGTCGATCCGTAGGGTCGGGGACCCGGGGGGGGCTTGGGTAGTTTCTCTATACGCGAGCATGGTGCTCGGTATATAGAAGCAGGTGAATGCATTTCATGCTCCACGGTTGAGGGGTAGGCGGCAGGTGGTGACAGCCCTGTCCGTCCTTCGTAATCCCCCACGTTCGGGTATGGTCGTTAGTGACCGCCAACAGTGATCGTCGCAGAACTCAAGGAATTTCCTGCCAGTGAACTGCGTGCCGTTGTCGGTGATAATGGAGGTTTGGGGCTCTGAAGCGGTGGATGACGTCGGTGGAAAAATAGCACCGCCTGCTCGGACTTGATTTGTGCAATCGGCCGGGCCTTGATCCATTTCGAGAACTTGTCAATGACGACAAGCAGGTGGGTGAAGCCCCCGGGTGCCTTCTGGAGGGGTCCGACGAGGTCCAAGCCCCAGACGGCGAATGGCCATGTGATTGGGATTGTTTGGAGTGCCTGGGCTGGCAAGTGGGTTCACCGAGCATAGTATTGGCACCCTTCGCAGGAGCGTACTACCTCGGTAGCGTCGGCAACCGCGGTGGGCCAGTAGAAGCCCTGCCGGAGTGCGTTCCCGACAAGGGTACGTGGAGCGGCGTGATGGCCGCATGTACCACCATGGATGTCCTCGAGCAGCTCCCTCCCTTGCTCGGTGGGAATGCAGCGCTGCAAGACCCCCGTGGGGCTTCGCTTGTACAGCTCCCGATCCATCAGGACAAACGACTTGGCCCGACGCGCGATACGTCGGGCCTTGGTCCTACCGGTGGGATGTGCCCCGCGAATGTGGCAGTCGAGGTATGGGACGCGCCAATCCGGCAAGGGGTCGGGCCCTGCAGGTTGGTCGTCATTGATCTCCATGACTTCGGGTTCGGGAAATGTTGGGGTCGGGCCGTCCTCCGAGGCCGAGACAGGGGGCTCGTTGCCATCCTGTGCCGAGTCCTCATATGTGACCGAGGGCTTGTACAGATCACTGACGAACACCCCACCGGGAGGGGGCTCCCTGCCGGATGCGAGTTTTGCAAGCTCATCTGCTGCCTCGTTGAAACGTCTTGCGACGTGGTTGAGTTCGAGGCCGTCGAACTTACCCTCCAGAAGACGGACCGCTTGGCAGTACGCCGTCATCCTAGGATCGTGGCAGTTTGACTCCTTCATACCTGGTCTACGACCATCTGCGAGTCGCCTCGGACCTCCAGCTGTCGGATTCCGAGCTCGATCGCAATATGCAATCCGTTTGACGAGTGCTTCGTACTCGGCCGCATAGTTGGAGATAGGAAAGTGGATGCGAATCATGTACCTCAGTCGTATGCCGAGGGGCGAGACGAAGACAAGTCCTACTCCCGCCCCGCTCTTCATCAGTGAGCCATCGAAGTACATGTTCCAGTACTCCTGGTTCACCGGGGTCGGCGGCAACTGGGTCTCGGTCCATTCGACGACGAAGTCCGCCAATACCTGTGACTTGATGGCCGTTCGTGGGGCATAGGTGATACCCTCTCCCATCAGCTCGGTCGCCCATTTAGCGATCCTCCCTGCCGCATCTTGGCTCTGGATCACTTCCCGGAGGGGGAAAGTGGACACCAACTGTGATGGGATGTGAGCCGAAGTAGTGACGCAGTTTTCTCCGGGTGATGAGGATCGCGTATAGGAGTTTCTGGATCTGGGGGGTAGCGCGTCTTGGTGTCGGACAGGACTTCGCTGATGAAGTAGACCGGGCGCTAGACCTTGAGGGCATGGCCCTCCTCCTGTCTTTCCACCACCAAGGCCGAACTCACCACCTGGGTGGTGGCTGCGATGTACAGCAGGAGTGGTTCCTTTTCCACTGGGGGTACGAGGATCGGGGCCTTGGTCAGGAGTGCCTTGATCTTGTCAAGTGCTCCCTGGGCCTCGATTGTCCACGTAAAGTGGTCAGTCTTCTTCAGAAGCCTGTAGAGGGGCAGGGCTCGCTCGCCGAGGCGTGAGATGAAGCGGCTTAGCGTCGCCAGACATCCCGTAACTCGTTGCACCCCTTTCCGGTTCTGAATCGGACCCATGTTCGTGATCGCGGAGATCTTCTCTGGGTTGGCTTCGATGCCGCGCTCAGAGACTATAAATTCAAGCAGCATGCCCCGCGGTACTCCAAAGACACATTTCTCAGGATTGAGTTTGATGTGTTTGGCCCTTAGCCTTCCGAAGGCTAACTCTAGGTCGGGTACCAAATGGTCGGCTCGCCTAGATTTTATCACGATGTCGTCCACATACGCCTCAACGGTCTGTCCGATGAGGTCCCCAAAAATGGTGAGCATACATCGCTGGTATGTTGCCCCCGCGTTCTTGAGACCGAACGGCATGGTGGTATAGCAGTAAGATCCAAATGGGGTGATGAAAGAGGTGGCGAGCTGGTCGGACTCTTTCATCATGATCTGATGGTAGCCGGAATAAGCATCAAGGAAACAGAGGATTTTGCACCCCGAGGTGGAGTCAACTATTTGGTCTATGCGTGGTAGAGCTCGCCTAAACAATTCTAGTTTGCAAGATCACACAAACCTAAGCTACTCGTACTCAAGCAACCGGGGAGCTTCTACACATACTAGTGAGTGAAGGGCACAAAGCCTAAGCAAATTAGTACTTCTCAACTAGCAAGACTACACAAGCCAAACTAGAGAGCTCAACTTACTTAGCTACACAAACTAATCAAGGCTACTAAGCTACACACAAGCCTACTAGCACAAAGAGAGCAACTACATAAGCACAAGTAATAAACAAGTAATTACAAGCTTGTGTATGGAGATTGCAAACCAACGGTAAGATGGAGACGAGTTGACACGGTTGATTTTTTTTTCCCGAGGTTCGGTGTTTTTTCCAACCACTTAATCCCCGTTGAGGCAAGCCCAAGGTTGCCACGATCCTCTAGCTAGTGGTGACCCATCGGTCACACTCTCCCACGTGGAGTGCTCACCACAAACTCTAGCTTTTGATCCAGCAGGACCACTTGGCGCTCTTCACACCTCACTTTTACTAGAGTTGCCCTTCGCGATCTCCTGTGGGGTGAGCACAACACCCATCACAAAGCGATCGCTTTCGGAGCACACAAGCCTCCAAACCATCTAGGAGGTGGCAACCTCCAAAAGTAACCAGCACCACCCAGCTTACAACTTGATCACCTATGCCACTCGATGCAATATCTCAATGTAATGAACTAGCGATCACTTGCAATCGAATGCAATCACTACTTGCTAAAGTGAGTTGGAGGGCTCCCAAGCACTCTCACACAAGGACACTAAGTCCCCAAGGTGCTCAGGGCCAGCCAAGGCTGGCCAACACTTTTACTTATAAGCCCCAAGGGTCAAGTAGCCGTTACAGCTTCATTTGGCTCAACACGTGACCATCGGACAAACAAACATGCGTCCGATGCACCACGTGACGCCATGTGTACTCGACCTTTTGAAACCAGCCATTGGCGCCCAACGGCTCTCTCCGCATGCTCCTGTCTGATGCCCATCGGACCAAACAATGCCCCCTCGTGCTCTTGACTACTCAGGCCAGGAAAGTTTTTCCCTCTCGATTGTCACCCTGACATATCTAGGAAGAATCCTCAAGCTCGATCTTCATGAATCTCTTGAGAAGAGGATAAGTGTCGGTGTTTCATGAACCGACCAGTAAATTTAGCGCAACGCTGCTCTAGGAAGGACAACAATAGCACTTGGGACACGAGGGACTATACTAGTTCGGGACGATGCCCTACGTCCAGTCTCAGGGGGTTCGAGTTCATTTTCCTTGGTTCAAGTGCTCTGAAGGCTTACAACGGGGCGCTCATAAGCGTGGCTTCATGAGGGTGTCATCTAGATGGATCATAGATGTCTAGGCGACAAGATGGAGTCAAGAGATCTATCTAGAATGAAGGGCCCAACTCCCCTTATATATTTTTGGGGCCGGGTGACAATCGAGAGGGAAAAACTTTCCTGGCCTGAGTAGTCAAGAGCACGAGGGGCATTGTTTTGTCCGATGGGCATCAGACAGGAGCATGCGGAGAGAGCCGTTGGGCGCCAATGGCTGGTTTCAAAAGGTCGAGTACACATGGCGTCACGTGGTGCATCGGACGCATGTTTGTTTGTCCGATGGTCACGTGTTGAGCCAAATGAAGCTGTAACGGCTACTTGACCCTTGGGCTTATAAGTAAAAGTGTGTGGGCCAGCCTTGGCTGGCCACTGAGCACCTTGGGGACTTAGTGTCCTTGTGTGAGAGTGCTTGGGAGCCCTCCAACTCACTTTAGCAAGTAGTGATTGCATTCGATTGCAAGTGATCGCTAGTTCATTACATTGAGATATTGCATCGAGTGGCATAGGTGATCAAGTTGTAGCTGGGTGGTGCTGGTTACTTTTGGAGGTTGCCACCTCCTAGATGGTTTGGAGGCTTGTGTGCTCCGAAAGCGATCGCTTTGTGATGGGTGTTGTGCTCACCCCACAGGAGATCGCGAAGGGCAACTCTAGTAAAAGTGAGGTGTGAAGAGCGCCAAGTGGTCCTGCTGGATCAAAAGCTAGAGTTTGTGGTGAGCACTCCACGTGGGAGAGTGTGACCGATGGTCACCACTAGCTAGAGGATCGGTGGCAACCTTGGGCTTGCCTCAACGGGGATTAAGTGGTTGGAAAAACACCGAACCTCGGGAAAAAAAATCAACCGTGTCAACTCGTCTCCATCTTACCGTTGGTTTGCAATCTCCATACACAAGCTTGTAATTACTTGTTTATTACTTGTGCTTATGTAGTTGCTCTCTTGTGCTAGTAGGCTTGTGTGTAGCTTAGTAGCCTTGATTAGTTTGTGTAGCTAAGTAAGTTGAGCTCTCTAGTTTGGCTTGTGTAGTCTTGCTAGTTGAGAAGTACTAATTTGCTTAGGCTTTGTGCCCTTCACTCACTAGTATGTGTAGAAGCTCCCCGGTTGCTTGAGTACGAGTAGCTTAGGTTTGTGTGATCTTGCAAACTAGAATTGTTTAGGCGAGCTCTACCACGCATAGACCAAATAGTTGACTCCACCTCGGGGTGCAAATCCTCTGTTTCCTTGATGCTTATTCCGGCTACCATCAGATCATGATGAAAGAGTCCGACCAGCTCGCCACCTCTTTCATCACCCCATTTGGATCTTACTGCTATACCACCATGCCGTTCGGTCTCAAGAACGCGGGGGCAACATACCAGCGATGTATGCTCACCATTTTTGGGGACCTCATCGGACAGACCGTTGAGGCGTATGTGGACGACATCGTGATAAAAATCTAGGCGAGCCGACCATTTGGTACCCGACCTAGAGTTAGCCTTCGGAAGGCTAAGGGCCAAACACATCAAACTCAATCCTGAGAAATGTGTCTTTGGAGTACCGCGGGGCATGCTGCTTGAATTTATAGTCTCTGAGCGCGGCATCGAAGCCAACCCAGAGAAGATCTCCGCGATCACGAACATGGGTCCGATTCAGAACCGGAAAGGGGTGCAACGAGTTACGGGATGTCTGGCGACGCTAAGCCGCTTCATCTCACGCCTCGGCGAGCGAGCCCTGCCCCTCTACAGGCTTCTGAAGAAGACTGACCACTTTACGTGGACAATCGAGGCCCAGGGAGCACTTGACAAGATCAAGGCACTCCTGACCAAGGCCCCGATCCTCGTACCCCCCAGTGGAAAAGGAACCACTCCTGCTGTACATCGCAGCCACCACCCAGGTGGTGAGTTCGGCCTTGGTGGTGGAAAGACAGGAGGAGGGCCATGCCCTCAAGGTCTAGCGCCCGGTCTACTTCATCAGCGAAGTCCTGTCCGACACCAAGACGCGCTTACCCCCAGATCCAGAAACTCCTATACGCGATCCTCATCACCCGGAGAAAACTGCGTCACTACTTCGGCTCACATCCCATCACAGTTGTGTCCACTTTCCCCCTCCGGGAAGTGATCCAGAGCCAAGATGCGGCAGGGAGGATCGCTAAATGGGCGACCGAGCTGATGGGAGAGGGTATCACCTATGCCCCACGAACGGCCATCAAGTCACAGGTATTGGCGGACTTCGTCGTCGAATGGACCGAGACCCAGTTGCCGCCGACCCCGGTGAACCAGGAGTACTGGAACATGTACTTCGATGGCTCACTGATGAAGAGCGGGGCGGGGAGTAGGACTTGTCTTCGTCTCGCCCCTCGGCATACGACTGAGGTACATGATTCGCATCCACTTTCCTATCTCCAACTATGCGGCCGAGTACGAAGCACTCGTCAACGGATTGCATATTGCGATCGAGCTCGGAATCCGACAGCTGGAGGTCCGAGGCGACTCGCAGATGGTCGTAGACCAGGTTATGAAGGAGTCAAACTGCCACGATCCTAGGATGACGGCGTACTGCCAAGCGGTCCGTCTTCTGGAGGGTAAGTTCGACGGCCTCGAACTCAACCACGTCGCAAGACGTTTCAACGAGGCAGCAGATGAGCTTGCAAAACTCGCATCCGGCAGGGAGCCCCCTCCCGGTGGGGTGTTCGTCAGTGATCTGTACAAGCCCTCGGTCACATATGAGGACTCGGCACAGGATGGCAACGAGCCCCCCTGTCTCGGCCTCGGAGGACGGCCCGACCCCAACATTTCCCGAACCCGAAGTCATGGAGATCAATGACGACCAACCTGCAGGGCCCGACCCCTTGCCGGATTGGCGCGTCCCATACCTCGACTGCCACATTCGCGGGGCACATCCCACCGGTAGGACCAAGGCCCGACGTATCGCGCGTCGGGCCAAGTCGTTTGTCCTGATGGATCGGGAGCTGTACAAGCGAAGCCCCACGGGGGTCTTGCAGCGCTGCATTCCCACCGAGCAAGGGAGGGAGCTGCTCGAGACATCCATGGTGGTACATGCGGCCATCACGCCGCTCCACGTACCCTTGTCGGGAACGCACTCCGGCAGGGCTCTACTGGCCCACCGCGGTTGCCGACGCTACCGAGGTAGTACGCTCCTGCGAAGGGTGCCAATACTATGCTCGGTGAACCCACTTGCCAGCCCAGGCACTCCAAAACAATCCCAATCACATGGCCATTCGCCGTCTGGGCTTGGACCTCGTCGGACCCCTCCAGAAGGCACCCGGGGGCTTCACCCCACCTGCTTGTCGTCATTGACAAGTTCTCGAAATGGATCAAGGCCCGGCCGATTGCACAAATCAAGTCCGAGCAGGCGGTGCTATTTTTCACCGACGTCATCCACCGCTTCAGAGCCCCAAACTCCATTATCACCGACAACGGCACGCAGTTCACTGACAGGAAATTCCTTGAGTTCTGCGACGATCACTGTTGGCGGTCACTAACGACCATACCCGAACGTGGGGGATTACGAAGGACGGACAGGGCTGTCACCACCTGCCGCCTACCCCTCAACCGTGGAGCAATGAAATG
>JAHUYU010003679.1:0-12987 GCA_030439765.1 Tripidium arundinaceum | reverse complement strand
GAGTAACCATTGCAGAAAGAGAGCGAAAGAAGAGAGAGATGCCTCGGAGCATGATCAAGTCGAGTTTTGGGTGTTTGACAGGGTTCGCATTGAATGCCAAGGAGGTGATGGTTAGAGGTTAAGGCTTCAAGGGGGGGTTTTGAGAAGTTTAAATTTGGAACGATCATCGGGTTGTTATAGAAAGTTTGTGCAGAAAAAGGAGGGAACGACAAGATGCAATAGCTAATGTCGAATCATGTCCAGAGAAAAAGGAGGTTTGCTGGGTGTTCTTTTGCATTTTGTGGAATGGGAGATCACTGTCAAAGAAACAAAGGATTGACAGATAGCAACACATATCCTAAAGCTCATAGATTCATTTATGTAGTATCAAGAGCATCCTAGTACCACGAGTGTTTAATGAGACACAATATTTTATTGTGATATAAAAAACATCATTCCTTTTGTACTCGATCTTCAAACGTCGAAGCACGAGGAGACTCAAACAATTTAGAGACTGTTTGGTTAGTGACCAAAACTTGCCACACCAAAAATTAGTCATGCCATAGTTTCTTCGGCAGCTGTTTGGTTCACTGCCACAGTTATGGCACGCCAAACTTTCTTAGCATCCTATCCCACATGTCATAGACTCAATTTTGTGCCAAAGCTTGCCAAAAGTGTGGCTTCGATTTTGATCGCCACACTTTCTGTGGCAGCCATAGTTTGCTAAAGGTTAGGAATGGCAAGTTTTGATCACTAACCAAACAGGCCCTTAAAGCAACCTAAACATGCATACATCCCAATCTTTTGAACATCACTATAGGCAGTTCAGACGATGGAGGTGTGCTAAGAGTCGAATATTACAGCACTTTTTTTCTTTTTTTATGAAAGATCTAATAATCATTGGCTTCCACTCGCTCTGTCCCAAAATGTAGGACTGTAGGTTGTTTTAGTTGTCCTAAGTCAAACTTCACTAGCTTAAGTTTATAGAAAATGCACTAACATCTACAACATCAAAATTAGTTTGTTAATCCAAAACAAATATATCTTGGTAGTGCATTTATTTAGTATTGTACTCAATTACAAGTGTAGGTTACTTGTCAAAAAAAAAGTTACAAGTGTAGGTTGTTTTAGGATTCTATCAGGTCAAACTTTTTAGTTTGCCCTATCAATATACGAAAAATTACAAAGATTTATAACACATGGTTCATCATAGAAAATACTTTCATAATAATAGCTAAATGGACTGTCCATGATCATTTCAGAATTAGCGAAAAAAAAGAGTAACGTAGCAATAGCAGGTCAAAGTGTCACATTAGAGACCATGTCAATATATCCTGAACAACCTATACATCTGCAATCAGAGGGAGTAGATGTTATCCGTTTTCTTCTATTAACTTGGTCAAATTAGAGATGTTTGACTTAACTAAAATGGCTTACATTCTGGAACGAAGGAAGTATCATCATATAGTTGAAGAGAGTAATTTATATTAAAAGAAAGACAATGACTATCGGACCATCGGAGCTTATATATGAATAGGTGCAGTAAGAAATTAGAGCATCTTCAGCATCCCCCAATTTCAATCCCCAATGAGAAAAAACTACCACCCGTAAAACCAAAAAAATATAGGTATAGTTTCCACTCATCTCTTCCAACCGAAGAGCACAATATTTAGCTATTACAACACATGCAGATGCAGCTTGCTAGGAACCAAAAAAAAAAAGTAGCAGAGTACCAAAATCCTCAAGTTTATTTTAACTCAAGATTTCATAAAGCAAAATTCTGATGCAGCAAACAATGCATTGGTTTGGACATTTGGACTGACAAAAATCACCAAACATCCTCTCAAGTTTGTTCTCTCCTTAGCTGCACTGAGAGAGAGAGGCAGAGAGCTCCCTGACCCCAAACACTAATCCTCACTACTCAACGATTATTAAGGGCCTGTTTGGTTCCACGTAGACAGTAACTATCTGATAATAACTATCTCTTTGTAATCCAAACATGTGTAGATAGTGGATTGGATAGTTGTTAGCTTGAGCTTTAGATAACAACTATCCCACTAGCTGAACCAAATCAGATAATAGCTATTAGCTAGATAACTATTATCAGATAGTGAATCCAAACAGGGCCTAAGTTACGGCAAGTGATGATCTCGCATATCTCCAAGAACACGAAAACTGCGAGTAGTTTGGACCACAAGCTAACCGTAATTTCTTGTTTCACCTTTCCTACTAGATCATGCAGGACAAAAACATATTACCACCTTTGCCGGATTCAGTCAAGAAAGCCAGTCTGCCGGAGCACGGCGTCGCGCACGCGGCGGAGGTCGCGGCCCTTGAGCGTGCGGCCGACGCCCTCCAGCATCGAGGACGGTTTCCCTGGCGAACCGTAGCCGCCGCCCGCGGACGCGCGCGCCACCATCTCGTGCGGGGGTAGCATGGCGGCGTCCCCATGGAAAAGCTCCTCATCGTCGTCGTCCCCGTCGCCAGGACCGCCGGCGAGTTTGTCCCATTTTCGCCCTCGACTCCACGGTGGCGGGACGGGAACTAGGACGGGAGCCGACTGATGGTACGGCGCCGCTGGCGGCAGCTCAGGGTCCCTTGGCCTCGGTGCCACCGGGATGGCACGCGAGGCGGACGTAGGGGACGTAACTGAGGAAGCCGACGCCGCGGCTGCGGCCGCTGCGATGGTCGCCTTGCGGCGGAGCAGTGTCCCGGAGGTTCCAGCCGTGGCCGTGGACGCGGCCACAGCAGCAGCTCCGCCGCGCGCACGTACCTTCCTGTCGCCTTCGTGGAGCGCGGCGAGCAGGCCGAGGTGGCCGCCCTGGACGCGGCCCGGATTCTTGGAGGCGTCGGGCGGCGGGTCCGAGGAGGAAGGCGGCGCGGGGAAGAGCAGGTCGCCCTCGAGGAGCTCGTCCCCGGCGGAGGGCGAGGAAGCGGGGAGGGAGTGGGACGGGGAGGAGAAGAGGCCGAGGAAACGGTCGGCAGGCGGAGAGCGGCGGGGCCGGCCGTGAGAGTCCATTGGGGGGTCGTCAGGCGAGGGCCGGCGGGGTCAGGAAGGAAGTTGGGGCAGAGTCAAAACGGCCGCCGAGCCCACGTACTGTAGAGCTGTGAAATGGAAACCAAACAAAACTACCCACACCCGCAGATGAAAATTACACGCAACTGCCACTGTGGGGTTACCCCCTCTGCCTCTAGCCCTCTAACGCGCCCGCCTCCCCGCACGCTCTCGTTGCAAACCCTAGGGAACCGCCGCCGGCGCCAGCTCGTCGGACCGGAACGGCGAATCGGGTCGCATCAAAGCTGCCTAGTCATCCCCCCTCCCCCACCGGAAGTCGCTGCGCATCCGTCGCAGGTCGCCGGGGCCGTGGACGCCGGGCCGCCGTCGCAGGGCAGCAGCTAAAGGGAAGACGCTGTCTCCTAGCCGCTGCCGCAGGGAGATACCGTCTCGGGGCCGCTACTGCAGGGGCAACTTGTCGCCCAGCCTCGGGCGCTCCGATTCATGGCGCCCACGGAGGTGAGGTCGACCACCTAAATTTGAACGGCCCAATTGTTTTTAATGAAACCGCATTGTCTTGGCCGTGAGTTCGTCAGATAGATATTGTAGTTTTCGTGGTGAGTTGAGCAAGAACAGTGTGCACCTGCAGTCATGGTGAACCATACGATGGTTGTATTTTAGTTTTGCATTTTCTTTTCGACCACTCAGGCTCTATATTGGACTTTTAGGATGTCTTTTTCACCATGGAAGGGTCTGCCTTATCGTGAGCTACAGTGCCGGACTCAATTTTGCTGATTTGCCAATATCAGCAACAGCCTGCAGTTCCTGGTGTTTAACTAACACCTATTGCTATGGAAATCAATTTGTGCTTCGAAGTGCAACTAAATTGATTTTATTAGTTCTTGTACAGTCAGTACAGAAGTGCTTCATGCACAGATATGAATGTATATCAGTATTAAATTATTTATGTTTCATTCCTCTGTTAGAACTCAATTGATTGGACGGTAGCTGGCAATCTGAGGATTATTTGTATGTTGTTATTTACCTGTCTGTTTCTTTGGGACAGGAAAAAAAAGGTTCTTACGCCTTGCGCGTGTGGCCTCAAGTTTTGCATCGTCATCCCTTGCATAAGTCTGCGGTAAATAGAAGGATAGGCGGAAAACCTCTTAAAATCTCACAGAACATATTGAAAGAGTACTACAAAGAAACAGACAGGTAAATAACAACATACAAATAATCCTCAGATTGCCAGCTACCGTCCAATCAATTGAGTTCTAACAGAGGAATGAAACATAAATAATTTAATACTGATATACATTCATATCTGTGCATGAAGCACTTCTGTACTGACTGTACAAGAACTAATAAAATCAATTTAGTTGCACTTCGAAGCACAAATTGATTTCCATAGCAATAGGTGTTAGTTAAACACCAGGAACTGCAGGCTGTTGCTGATATTGGCAAATCAGCAAAATTGAGTCCGGCACTGTAGCTCACGATAAGGCAGACCCTTCCATGGTGAAAAAGACATCCTAAAAGTCCAATATAGAGCCTGAGTGGTCGAAAAGAAAATGCAAAACTAAAATACAACCATCGTATGGTTCACCATGACTGCAGGTGCACACTGTTCTTGCTCAACTCACCACGAAAACTACAATATCTATCTGACGAACTCACGGCCAAGACAATGCGGTTTCATTAAAAACAATTGGGCCGTTCAAATTTAGGTGGTCGACCTCACCTCCGTGGGCGCCATGAATCGGAGCGCCCGAGGCTGGGCGACAAGTTGCCCCTGCAGTAGCGGCCCCGAGACGGTATCTCCCTGCGGCAGCGGCTAGGAGACAGCGTCTTCCCTTTAGCTGCTGCCCTGCGACGGCGGCCCGGCGTCCACGGCCCCGGCGACCTGCGACGGATGCGCAGCGACTTCCGGTGGGGGAGGGGGGATGACTAGGCAGCTTTGATGCGACCCGATTCGCCGTTCCGGTCCGACGAGCTGGCGCCGGCGGCGGTTCCCTAGGGTTTGCAACGAGAGCGTGCGGGGAGGCGGGCGCGTTAGAGGGCTAGAGGCAGAGGGGGTAACCCCACAGTGGCAGTTGCGTGTAATTTTCATCTGCGGGTGTGGGTAGTTTTGTTTGGTTTCCATTTCACAGCTCTACAGTACGTGGGCTCGGCGGCCGTTTTGACTCTGCCCCAACTTCCTTCCTGACCCCGCCGGCCCTCGCCTGACGACCCCCCAATGGACTCTCACGGCCGGCCCCGCCGCTCTCCGCCTGCCGACCGTTTCCTCGGCCTCTTCTCCTCCCCGTCCCACTCCCTCCCCGCTTCCTCGCCCTCCGCCGGGGACGAGCTCCTCGAGGGCGACCTGCTCTTCCCCGCGCCGCCTTCCTCCTCGGACCCGCCGCCCGACGCCTCCAAGAATCCGGGCCGCGTCCAGGGCGGCCACCTCGGCCTGCTCGCCGCGCTCCACGAAGGCGACAGGAAGGTACGTGCGCGCGGCGGAGCTGCTGCTGTGGCCGCGTCCACGGCCACGGCTGGAACCTCCGGGACACTGCTCCGCCGCAAGGCGACCATCGCAGCGGCCGCAGCCGCGGCGTCGGCTTCCTCAGTTACGTCCCCTACGTCCGCCTCGCGTGCCATCCCGGTGGCACCGAGGCCAAGGGACCCTGAGCTGCCGCCAGCGGCGCCGTACCATCAGTCGGCTCCCGTCCTAGTTCCCGTCCCGCCACCGTGGAGTCGAGGGCGAAAATGGGACAAACTCGCCGGCGGTCCTGGCGACGGGGACGACGACGATGAGGAGCTTTTCCATGGGGACGCCGCCATGCTACCCCCGCACGAGATGGTGGCGCGCGCGTCCGCGGGCGGCGGCTACGGTTCGCCAGGGAAACCGTCCTCGATGCTGGAGGGCGTCGGCCGCACGCTCAAGGGCCGCGACCTCCGCCGCGTGCGCGACGCCGTGCTCCGGCAGACTGGCTTTCTTGACTGAATCCGGCAAAGGTGGTAATATGTTTTTGTCCTGCATGATCTAGTAGGAAAGGTGAAACAAGAAATTACGGTTAGCTTGTGGTCCAAACTACTCGCAGTTTTCGTGTTCTTGGAGATATGCGAGATCATCACTTGCCGTAACTTAGGCCCTGTTTGGATTCACTATCTGATAATAGTTATCTAGCTAATAGCTATTATCTGATTTGGTTCAGCTAGTGGGATAGTTGTTATCTAAAGCTCAAGCTAACAACTATCCAATCCACTATCTACACATGTTTGGATTACAAAGAGATAGTTATTATCAGATAGTTACTGTCTACGTGGAACCAAACAGGCCCTTAATAATCGTTGAGTAGTGAGGATTAGTGTTTGGGGTCAGGGAGCTCTCTGCCTCTCTCTCTCAGTGCAGCTAAGGAGAGAACAAACTTGAGAGGATGTTTGGTGATTTTTGTCAGTCCAAATGTCCAAACCAATGCATTGTTTGCTGCATCAGAATTTTGCTTTATGAAATCTTGAGTTAAAATAAACTTGAGGATTTTGGTACTCTGCTACTTTTTTTTTTTGGTTCCTAGCAAGCTGCATCTGCATGTGTTGTAATAGCTAAATATTGTGCTCTTCGGTTGGAAGAGATGAGTGGAAACTATACCTATATTTTTTTGGTTTTACGGGTGGTAGTTTTTTCTCATTGGGGATTGAAATTGGGGGATGCTGAAGATGCTCTAATTTCTTACTGCACCTATTCATATATAAGCTCCGATGGTCCGATAGTCATTGTCTTTCTTTTAATATAAATTACTCTCTTCAACTATATGATGATACTTCCTTCGTTCCAGAATGTAAGCCATTTTAGTTAAGTCAAACATCTCTAATTTGACCAAGTTAATAGAAGAAAACGGATAACATCTACTCCCTCTGATTGCAGATGTATAGGTTGTTCAGGATATATTGACATGGTCTCTAATGTGACACTTTGACCTGCTATTGCTACGTTACTCTTTTTTTTCGCTAATTCTGAAATGATCATGGACAGTCCATTTAGCTATTATTATGAAAGTATTTTCTATGATGAACCATGTGTTATAAATCTTTGTAATTTTTCGTATATTGATAGGGCAAACTAAAAAGTTTGACCTGATAGAATCCTAAAACAACCTACACTTGTAACTTTTTTTTTGACAAGTAACCTACACTTGTAATTGAGTACAATACTAAATAAATGCACTACCAAGATATATTTGTTTTGGATTAACAAACTAATTTTGATGTTGTAGATGTTAGTGCATTTTCTATAAACTTAAGCTAGTGAAGTTTGACTTAGGACAACTAAAACAACCTACAGTCCTACATTTTGGGACAGAGCGAGTGGAAGCCAATGATTATTAGATCTTTCATAAAAAAAGAAAAAAAGTGCTGTAATATTCGACTCTTAGCACACCTCCATCGTCTGAACTGCCTATAGTGATGTTCAAAAGATTGGGATGTATGCATGTTTAGGTTGCTTTAAGGGCCTGTTTGGTTAGTGATCAAAACTTGCCATTCCTAACCTTTAGCAAACTATGGCTGCCACAGAAAGTGTGGCGATCAAAATCGAAGCCACACTTTTGGCAAGCTTTGGCACAAAATTGAGTCTATGACATGTGGGATAGGATGCTAAGAAAGTTTGGCGTGCCATAACTGTGGCAGTGAACCAAACAGCTGCCGAAGAAACTATGGCATGACTAATTTTTGGTGTGGCAAGTTTTGGTCACTAACCAAACAGTCTCTAAATTGTTTGAGTCTCCTCGTGCTTCGACGTTTGAAGATCGAGTACAAAAGGAATGATGTTTTTTATATCACAATAAAATATTGTGTCTCATTAAACACTCGTGGTACTAGGATGCTCTTGATACTACATAAATGAATCTATGAGCTTTAGGATATGTGTTGCTATCTGTCAATCCTTTGTTTCTTTGACAGTGATCTCCCATTCCACAAAATGCAAAAGAACACCCAGCAAACCTCCTTTTTCTCTGGACATGATTCGACATTAGCTATTGCATCTTGTCGTTCCCTCCTTTTTCTGCACAAACTTTCTATAACAACCCGATGATCGTTCCAAATTTAAACTTCTCAAAACCCCCCCTTGAAGCCTTAACCTCTAACCATCACCTCCTTGGCATTCAATGCGAACCCTGTCAAACACCCATGAGCTTATTTCGGGAAATTCCGCTGCCGAGATTGAAGTTGAAAGATACCCACTTCGTTTAACGAGAGTAACCATTGCAGAAAGAGAGCGAAAGAAGAGAGAGATGCCTCGGAGCATGATCAAGTCGAGTTTTGGGTGTTTGACAGGGTTCGCATTGAATGCCAAGGAGGTGATGGTTAGAGGTTAAGGCTTCAAGGGGGGGTTTTGAGAAGTTTAAATTTGGAACGATCATCGGGTTGTTATAGAAAGTTGAGAAGAAAAGGAGGGAACGACAAGATGCAATAGCTAATGTCGAATCATGTCCAGAGAAAAAGGAGGTTTGCTGGGTGTTCTTTTGCATTTTGTGGAATGGGAGATCACTGTCAAAGAAACAAAGGATTGACAGATAGCAACACATATCCTAAAGCTCATAGATTCATTTATGTAGTATCAAGAGCATCCTAGTACCACGAGTGTTTAATGAGACACAATATTTTATTGTGATATAAAAAACATCATTCCTTTTGTACTCGATCTTCAAACGTCGAAGCACGAGGAGACTCAAACAATTTAGAGACTGTTTGGTTAGTGACCAAAACTTGCCACACCAAAAATTAGTCATGCCATAGTTTCTTCGGCAGCTGTTTGGTTCACTGCCACAGTTATGGCACGCCAAACTTTCTTAGCATCCTATCCCACATGTCATAGACTCAATTTTGTGCCAAAGCTTGCCAAAAGTGTGGCTTCGATTTTGATCGCCACACTTTCTGTGGCAGCCATAGTTTGCTAAAGGTTAGGAATGGCAAGTTTTGATCACTAACCAAACAGGCCCTTAAAGCAACCTAAACATGCATACATCCCAATCTTTTGAACATCACTATAGGCAGTTCAGACGATGGAGGTGTGCTAAGAGTCGAATATTACAGCACTTTTTTTCTTTTTTTATGAAAGATCTAATAATCATTGGCTTCCACTCGCTCTGTCCCAAAATGTAGGACTGTAGGTTGTTTTAGTTGTCCTAAGTCAAACTTCACTAGCTTAAGTTTATAGAAAATGCACTAACATCTACAACATCAAAATTAGTTTGTTAATCCAAAACAAATATATCTTGGTAGTGCATTTATTTAGTATTGTACTCAATTACAAGTGTAGGTTACTTGTCAAAAAAAAAGTTACAAGTGTAGGTTGTTTTAGGATTCTATCAGGTCAAACTTTTTAGTTTGCCCTATCAATATACGAAAAATTACAAAGATTTATAACACATGGTTCATCATAGAAAATACTTTCATAATAATAGCTAAATGGACTGTCCATGATCATTTCAGAATTAGCGAAAAAAAAGAGTAACGTAGCAATAGCAGGTCAAAGTGTCACATTAGAGACCATGTCAATATATCCTGAACAACCTATACATCTGCAATCAGAGGGAGTAGATGTTATCCGTTTTCTTCTATTAACTTGGTCAAATTAGAGATGTTTGACTTAACTAAAATGGCTTACATTCTGGAACGAAGGAAGTATCATCATATAGTTGAAGAGAGTAATTTATATTAAAGAAAGACAATGACTATCGGACCATCGGAGCTTATATATGAATAGGTGCAGTAAGAAATTAGAGCATCTTCAGCATCCCCCAATTTCAATCCCCAATGAGAAAAAACTACCACCCGTAAAACCAAAAAAATATAGGTATAGTTTCCACTCATCTCTTCCAACCGAAGAGCACAATATTTAGCTATTACAACACATGCAGATGCAGCTTGCTAGGAACCAAAAAAAAAAAGTAGCAGAGTACCAAAATCCTCAAGTTTATTTTAACTCAAGATTTCATAAAGCAAAATTCTGATGCAGCAAACAATGCATTGGTTTGGACATTTGGACTGACAAAAATCACCAAACATCCTCTCAAGTTTGTTCTCTCCTTAGCTGCACTGAGAGAGAGAGGCAGAGAGCTCCCTGACCCCAAACACTAATCCTCACTACTCAACGATTATTAAGGGCCTGTTTGGTTCCACGTAGACAGTAACTATCTGATAATAACTATCTCTTTGTAATCCAAACATGTGTAGATAGTGGATTGGATAGTTGTTAGCTTGAGCTTTAGATAACAACTATCCCACTAGCTGAACCAAATCAGATAATAGCTATTAGCTAGATAACTATTATCAGATAGTGAATCCAAACAGGGCCTAAGTTACGGCAAGTGATGATCTCGCATATCTCCAAGAACACGAAAACTGCGAGTAGTTTGGACCACAAGCTAACCGTAATTTCTTGTTTCACCTTTCCTACTAGATCATGCAGGACAAAAACATATTACCACCTTTGCCGGATTCAGTCAAGAAAGCCAGTCTGCCGGAGCACGGCGTCGCGCACGCGGCGGAGGTCGCGGCCCTTGAGCGTGCGGCCGACGCCCTCCAGCATCGAGGACGGTTTCCCTGGCGAACCGTAGCCGCCGCCCGCGGACGCGCGCGCCACCATCTCGTGCGGGGGTAGCATGGCGGCGTCCCCATGGAAAAGCTCCTCATCGTCGTCGTCCCCGTCGCCAGGACCGCCGGCGAGTTTGTCCCATTTTCGCCCTCGACTCCACGGTGGCGGGACGGGAACTAGGACGGGAGCCGACTGATGGTACGGCGCCGCTGGCGGCAGCTCAGGGTCCCTTGGCCTCGGTGCCACCGGGATGGCACGCGAGGCGGACGTAGGGGACGTAACTGAGGAAGCCGACGCCGCGGCTGCGGCCGCTGCGATGGTCGCCTTGCGGCGGAGCAGTGTCCCGGAGGTTCCAGCCGTGGCCGTGGACGCGGCCACAGCAGCAGCTCCGCCGCGCGCACGTACCTTCCTGTCGCCTTCGTGGAGCGCGGCGAGCAGGCCGAGGTGGCCGCCCTGGACGCGGCCCGGATTCTTGGAGGCGTCGGGCGGCGGGTCCGAGGAGGAAGGCGGCGCGGGGAAGAGCAGGTCGCCCTCGAGGAGCTCGTCCCCGGCGGAGGGCGAGGAAGCGGGGAGGGAGTGGGACGGGGAGGAGAAGAGGCCGAGGAAACGGTCGGCAGGCGGAGAGCGGCGGGGCCGGCCGTGAGAGTCCATTGGGGGGTCGTCAGGCGAGGGCCGGCGGGGTCAGGAAGGAAGTTGGGGCAGAGTCAAAACGGCCGCCGAGCCCACGTACTGTAGAGCTGTGAAATGGAAACCAAACAAAACTACCCACACCCGCAGATGAAAATTACACGCAACTGCCACTGTGGGGTTACCCCCTCTGCCTCTAGCCCTCTAACGCGCCCGCCTCCCCGCACGCTCTCGTTGCAAACCCTAGGGAACCGCCGCCGGCGCCAGCTCGTCGGACCGGAACGGCGAATCGGGTCGCATCAAAGCTGCCTAGTCATCCCCCCTCCCCCACCGGAAGTCGCTGCGCATCCGTCGCAGGTCGCCGGGGCCGTGGACGCCGGGCCGCCGTCGCAGGGCAGCAGCTAAAGGGAAGACGCTGTCTCCTAGCCGCTGCCGCAGGGAGATACCGTCTCGGGGCCGCTACTGCAGGGGCAACTTGTCGCCCAGCCTCGGGCGCTCCGATTCATGGCGCCCACGGAGGTGAGGTCGACCACCTAAATTTGAACGGCCCAATTGTTTTTAATGAAACCGCATTGTCTTGGCCGTGAGTTCGTCAGATAGATATTGTAGTTTTCGTGGTGAGTTGAGCAAGAACAGTGTGCACCTGCAGTCATGGTGAACCATACGATGGTTGTATTTTAGTTTTGCATTTTCTTTTCGACCACTCAGGCTCTATATTGGACTTTTAGGATGTCTTTTTCACCATGGAAGGGTCTGCCTTATCGTGAGCTACAGTGCCGGACTCAATTTTGCTGATTTGCCAATATCAGCAACAGCCTGCAGTTCCTGGTGTTTAACTAACACCTATTGCTATGGAAATCAATTTGTGCTTCGAAGTGCAACTAAATTGATTTTATTAGTTCTTGTACAGTCAGTACAGAAGTGCTTCATGCACAGATATGAATGTATATCAGTATTAAATTATTTATGTTTCATTCCTCTGTTAGAACTCAATTGATTGGACGGTAGCTGGCAATCTGAGGATTATTTGTATGTTGTTATTTACCTGTCTGTTTCTTTGTAGTACTCTTTCAATATGTTCTGTGAGATTTTAAGAGGTTTTCCGCCTATCCTTCTATTTACCGCAGACTTATGCAAGGGATGACGATGCAAAACTTGAGGCCACACGCGCAAGGCGTAAGAACCTTTTTTTTCCTGTCCCAAAGAACGTTATTTTGTGTCATGGTGAAGGGGACTTTCTACCCCTCACATGCTTAATAATTCTATAGGGATGCCATAAATCATGTAAAAGGTGCTGTCTTAACTCATTTTTTTTATCATTTTGTTTTGCAGTGTCAAACATCCTCAAAAGGCATGAAGATCTGAAAGAGCGCCTTTCACGGTACTCCTTTAACTCGCAAAAGCTTCCCATGGATGCAGACCAGCTCACTGTTTAAGATAATTATTGTTTATGTACTTTGGCATGTAACAATTTACGATAGCAGAATTCTTGTTTCTCTGTTCAAATTGAAAACTAATTTGCAAACTGCGAGCCAATTGTTAAGCTCTTCAGTTCCCATTTCACAGCTCTACAGTACGTGGGCTCGGCGGCCGTTTTGACTCTGCCCCAACTTCCTTCCTGACCCCGCCGGCCCTCGCCTGACGACCCCCCAATGGACTCTCACGGCCGGCCCCGCCGCTCTCCGCCTGCCGACCGTTTCCTCGGCCTCTTCTCCTCCCCGTCCCACTCCCTCCCCGCTTCCTCGCCCTCCGCCGGGGACGAGCTCCTCGAGGGCGACCTGCTCTTCCCCGCGCCGCCTTCCTCCTCGGA